>JAFVLL020004042.1:0-18900 GCA_021397915.2 Tor tambroides
TGCATGAGAAGTGTGTTCAACACAAGTGGTTGCTCTGCTAAACTGTGGTAAAATGTCTTGCATTTGAGGTTATTACTTAATAGAGAACAAAATGAGGAAGCAACAGCACATGTAACATTTTTCTGCATGTTGTTTTCGATCATGCATAATTCTGTGAAGGACCTAATTAGAGGACACATGCACAGTTCCTCAATCTTTCCATATTTTTGTATTTTCAAATCACAAATTACATGTATTTTAATTAAATACATTTTTAAGAGGTTTATTTTGCCACAATGACTGACCGACTGATGTACTTCAACTCACTTATTATACTACGGCTGCTAAATACAGAATTGTGTGGTCGTGAAATGAAATGTTGATTTGAGCTGAAATTAAGACACAAGAAAGATGCCACTAAAGGGACATGATGAGATGGGAGGAAAATTTATATTTCAGAGCTTTTGTGTGGACAAAATGTTACACTAAGAAACTTTGCGAACACAAAACTGGTGGGAAATAATGTTAGGTGGGAAGAAAAACTGTATTTCAATGCTTTTGTGATAGAACTTTTCCTCCCATCTCATATTTTTTCCATGACCATGTGCCCTTAGGGGTTCCATACATTAGCATGAAACAGGAGCAAATCCACCAGGTGAAAATTAAAGCATGTTCACACCAAGGACAAATGTCCAAGGATAAATATAACAATGAATATAAAATTATAAAAATCATTTTAATTTTAGGAAAATCTTTAGGGATGTTCACACCACAACTATAATGATAACAACAAAGAGGAACAATATCATTAGAGTCAATTTCAGAATTGTAATTTTTTTTGATAAATACATCCAACCTGAATCCACCCAGCTTTAAAGAGCTTTGGGACAGGTGACAAAACTGCAGTGCATGCTTAAAGAGAATGCTAGAGAATGCCAACTCAATAAATATAATGACTCACGATAGAAGAAAAAAAAAACACCTATTTTTGGTATATTTTAGTATAAACACATTGCTAGACAGGTAGTGAACACTGGCCATCCAAGATGTATGTAGCTAATAATGTTGTATATAATGCTAATTTTCTTGCACAGACCAATTGTTTTGCTTTATAAGACCTCAATGTATTGTCAGGAGCCATGGGCATTAATTTTGCTTTGCTTGATATGCTTTTTTGACTCTCAAAGTGATGGCAGAAACTGGCTTGCATTTTATTAATCGGGACCATGGTTTTAGCTAAAAATCTTATTTACTGTTCTACTGAAGAAAAAAAAGTCACCCATCTTGGATGGCCTGAGGATGAGTAGCCTAAATTAATAGTAATTGTACATTTCCAGGGGCTAAACTCCCTTTAAGAAAAATAATAGTCTGCAACATAAAAAAGCGTTGTTAAGCCTAGTAGCAACTGGACTTAGCATTAGTTTAAACTTTCTTAATCTGCAATACAACTTTGACTTTTATATTATGTTTTCACTCATACATTTTTTTGTGTCTTACTGGTTTATGCTTACTTCAGAGCTGGTCTCGGGATCCTCTTGAGCTTCTAGCCATCTCAAAGCTTTATGTTCACCATAAAATAAATGATACTTAAGGGTCATTTTAACAGAGCCAATAACCGTCTCACACGGAAAAGGGCGGCAATTTCCTATTCAAATCTGCCTTTATGTAAGCACATGGGATAAGACGAGGGACACCGGCACGTAAGAGCGTGTTGATATATTTATTAAAAAATTATTTAAACAATTAAAAAATTTATACTTATTACACTTTCACAATGCGTTGATATCTGCCTTTGTTATACAAGTAGGCTACAGATAAATTCGCTCCATAGACGAGTTACCCAGCTGTGACTATAATAGTGCACAGTGATGTTTACTTAGTCCATGGCTCTCAGAACACTGTATTCAGGAGAATAAAGCCCTTCGAGGCTTATGTAATCTTAACCACAAGCATAAAGATATTACAAGCAAACAGAAAATGAAAAGCTTTGTTTGGCGCTCCAGCTCTTGCAGTGTAGGTGGTGGCTTTAATTATGTTAGGCTATGCCCAAAATTATATTTGCATAGGAGTATATGAAATTCGTTCATTAATTAATGTAAGCATACATCTTTTGAGTGTGGTGGAATGAAAGAGCCTATCTGATAGCAGGCTGATCAAAAGAATCCTCTGGAACTTAATTAACAAGATTAATTACTAGCTTGTTTTGCCTTAATTAAACTAGAGTAAATATAATAATGCTAGATAATTGATTAATCAAATATGCTTCAAATCATATATCATATTTTCCCCATCTCTATAGAATGTTTAAAACTCATTAATCAAAATACAGAAAACATAATAATGGATTTATACCTGACCAAGAGGGTGAAGAAAATTAAGCTCATATATCATATGCAGTCCTCGCTACCAAAGTTTACACGAATAAATAAAAATGCTACTAGAGTGACCTCTAGAGGTCATTGGTAAAAAAAATGTATTTATAGTGATATCAAGATTGACTTAGCTTTGCCCTCTGCTGGTGGCTTTGATGCACAAAAATCATTGCACAAAGATACAATAAACACATAATCCTGTGAGCTTTATTAACAGTTATTATGCATGTCCTGTAAAGAATCAAACAAACCGCAAATCTACCATTAGTATTTATTCATGTTCCTTTTGTGCAAGAGTATTACAGAGAGTAACAATTTGTCATTGTCTTCTTAACAGTCACAGTCAGTGGATTCAACAAGGCAAATAAAAGAAACACTCAAACACACCTATAAAACAAACTTCCCTCACATCAAAGCAAATATTTTATACACAACCCACATGGAGAGTACATTGTTTCGAGAAGAAAACTTTTGCTCATATTTCATACTACATAAAGATCACTGAAAACAGACAGGAAAAACAAGTTTAAAAGTTACATAAAAAAGACTAATGTTTTAGTTTGGAATACTGTAAATAATCCAAAGCCCAGTTACGACACCAGTTATTCAAATACATTTCTAAAAAACATTTTTGTATCTATGCAACATAACTAATTAACAACTGATACACTAACATGCAAAGTATGCATAAACAAAAGCAATACTGACAGACTGACAAATTTCCTTCCTGCTCAGTGCTGAAAAACATTAGTCAAGACCAAGAATGAACCTTTCCGAACAAACAAATTATGAGACGTTATGCATTTATGTATCAAATCCAGTTCAGTTTGTTCATACAATGAAACTGAATCCCTATTCTCAAATAAAATATGTAGAATGCTTAGCTTAACAAGCTAAAAGTGTTTTTAACGACAATTTTTCCATTGGCTAAGTCTATATAAACCTGCATAACCACTATTCCCAGTGAAGCGACTTTGTCATGGTGGTCTATAGAGAAAAGTAGTACAGTGTGCATGTTTAAAATCCCATCATAGCTGTTCATTAAACACAAAAAACTGATTAAACAGAAAAAAACTCACATATTCAAACACACGTGAATCCTGCATTCAGACTTGGCCTGCATGATTCAGATGCATTGATCGCTGTTGTCTTCTACGTTCGTGGATGTGTTCAGCAGAGTGATTTAGGCCGCACTTTTGGAAAAAGCTGCATGAGAGAGAACAAGAGGAATGAGGTTAATTGAAGACCTGCCAAACCTCACTGTCCACTGCATGCTTGTAATAGTATGAATATTAGGACATAAATGACCTTGTATTAACCAAGTAAAAATTAAGGGAACATATGAAAGACAAAGGATTGTGACACTTCACCAGTCGAACAGCATTTTAAACATTGCAGTGGAAGACACCAGCACATGTGTTGTATTTTGAATTAAATGCAGAGTATTTAGGTGACAAATTTGAACACGAGTGAAATCTGCATAGGAAATGTTTTCATGTTAAACTCTCAGTCATGTGGATTCCCAAATAAATGACTCTATGACACCTGCGAAATTTTGCAGAACAACGGTAAGTGTGTATGTACCCCTAGACCAGTGGTTCTCAACTTTTTTTTACATAAAGGCCCCTGATTTTCCAACAAAATTATACAAAGGCCCTCTATATTGGCTAAAATATTTCTGCTGTAATCATGAAAACGATGCTGTTTTTTAAACCTTTTTACTACAAGGATCTGGGAATGTTAATACATTACATAGAATTATTCAACCACAATTCATTTTGTGAACCAGAAGCTCCAAGAATTCGATTCTGTATTTTCTTTAATTAAAACTTTATAGAAACAACCCATCTGTAGGGAAAGAAAAGAAGAAGACAAAACAGCTAGGGGAAAAAAAAAACAAATATGATTTCAGTCAATCTTGATTTTGTGCATTTAGAATTTAAATTAAAGGGTTAGTTCACCCAAAAATTTAAATTCTGTCATTAATTACTCACCCTCATGTTGTTCCAAACCTGCAAGACCTTCGTTCATCTTCGGAACACAAATTAAGATATTTTTGATCAAATCTGAGAGCTCTCTGACCCTCCATAGACACCAATGCACCTGCAATGTTCCCAGGTCCAGAAACGTAGCAATGACATCGGTAAAATAGTCCATGTGACATCAGTGGTTCAAGTGTAATTTTACGAAGCTACGAGAATACTTTTTGTGTGCAAAAAAACAATAATAACATCACATATTCAACAAATTCTTCTACCCGAGTTACCGTCTTCCGCCATTTGGGAGAGTACCTCAGGAACGTAATCAGCGCCGTTTATCATGCGCACGCTGTCTATTTAATGTAAACAACACTGATTACATTGATTACGTTCTTTTCTTTGCACACAAAAAGTATTCTCATAGCTTCGTAAAATTACGCTTGAACCACTGATGTCACATGGACAATTTTACCGATGTCCTTGCTACGTTTCTGGCTCTGGGAACATTGCTGTCTATGGAGGGTCAGAGAGCTCTCAGATTTCATCAAAAATATCTTAATTTGTGTTCCAAAGATGAACTAAGGTCTTATGGGTTTGGAACAACATGAGGGTGAGTAATTAATGACAGAATTTTCATTTTTGGGTGAACTAACCCTTTACGTTACAATATATATTTAATTTGACAACTTCATGTCATCCCATCCCCCCTTTTGAAGTTTGCCAAGACACTCTTTTGGAATGTTGACCCTTTGACCTCTAGCTGACCACTATTTTTCTTGTAAATGAGCGCTTCTTACCCCAAAGTAGTTGCTTGGTACGAAGCCCTCCCTGCCACACAGTGAAGCCCACCACCAGTCCACCCCTTCAGGCTTCTGCAGGATGGTCACCATGTCTCCTTCTTTGAAGCTCAGTTCATCTGGAGCCTGGGCAGGATATCCCCACAGAGCATACACCACCCCACTGTTCTCTACACCCATCATTTCCTCCACACCTAAACAAAAACACACGCTTAGTGGTGGCTAAAGGAATTTAAACTACTTCATACAGTACAGTACTGTGCTCAAATTACTCATTGTTTATGAGTTAATAAGGGTGTATTATATGTCATCTCCACCCAAATAGTTTATGAAATAGCTGACTAGTACTGAGCGTTGTTTCCAACCCATATGAGACGATGATGCTATTAATTCAGGAATGTACAGCTCATTGTGACATGCTAAATATAACGCTGGGAGTTAACACACATGTAGGTGTTTGCCTGTTAAAACTTGTGTTGCGCCATGTGGTTTACCTGTGTACACAAGTTAAGTCTGTTTTCATTTTTCTCATGAAACCCTCACCTCTCAGAAAGCTCTCACACTCCTCGAAGCCCGGGGCGTAGGGGTCACACTTCTGCGCCGCTGTGGCCCCATCGCTGTCTGTCACGGCCATCACCGCTGCTCCGTTCCGCACCAGAAATTCACACATTTGCCGGTCATTACAGGATGCAGCACAATGCAAGGGCGTCCTGGCAGTGAGAAGAAAGTGAATATGTACTGTACACATATACATAATACATAAGAATTTATACATAGGCTTGTTAAATTGATCATCTCACCAGCCGTGGCTGTCTGGAGCACTAATGTTAGCCCCTATCCGCACAAGGAACTCCACCACTGGTAAGTGTCCACCACAGATGGCATTGTGAAGGGCTGTGATGCCTTCATCATTAGCCTGGCTTGGGTCACTCACCTATACAAGGACACACAAGTGCAATCTTAAAATGACAAACTGAAGAATTATGTAACATTATGAAACATTTACACGTGGGATGCATTTTGCATTTTAACTACATGAAAGACTTATTAAAGTTTTGAAAATGTCCCTATTTTTTTTATAATTTTTTGTATTTTGGTTTTCAATATACATTTTTATGTATTTTTAAGCATTTTATATATGCATTTTTTAATTTTTTTGTTATTTTCAGATTTATTATAATTTAAAATACTTTACATTTAAATTTTATCTGTGTTGGAGTATTATTATTATTAAGTTTTTTAATTTCTAGTTCAGAACATTTTTATAAACATTGAAAGTTAGTTTTTGTTCCTGTTTTAGTGCACACAAGTAGTAATTTCTAAGCAACCTCAAATTGTTATTTTATTTCATTTTAAAATAATTTTCAGCTAGCTAATTCACTGCTAGTTTTTATTTGTCATTTGTTTAAATAATTTTTAAAAGATTTATATTCAAATGTAAAAACAAAATACATTAATACTTGGTCCGTCATAATATTACATTTTTATTACACAATTATCATGGTCAAGAGAATTCACAATAACAATATCATTGTGATATCTGCCATATTTTTTTTGGGGGGGGGGGATTTTTTCTGTTTTACGACAGATGGCAACCAGCATTATGATGCCAAACTCCTACGTACCATATTGGAGTGTCAACCAGTTACTGGAGCTTTATTATTTACAATATTATTGTATGTGCAATAATATCATAGTATTTCATTTTCATACACAGTATATATAATGGTTATCATCAATAGTGGTATATACTGACACACCCCTAACCTGTGTTCCACTCTATTCAGTTGTGCAGTGTCTGTTTTTTAGTGGATTATGTTGTGTGCTTTTGCCCCAGACTGAAAGTAACCCTACACAGTTCTGATGCAATTTGCTACCACTTCTAAGCAACCATAGTGCAAGGTACCAAAGCAGTGGGACATACCTCCTGCGCAGCCCTCTGCACAGTTTCTAACTCTCCTACTAAGGACCCATCCAACATCAGCACCAGTGGGCTCAGGTGAGCCCTACGGCTGGAGGATTTATTGGCTTTGCTGCCCTTCCGTAAGATAGAGTGAATACCCTGAAAGAGAAGAGAGATTCAAATCAAATATCCTCTTAAAGGTCACAGGTCTCTACTATATCCGTGTAATCTGTCTGCCCCTCACCTTCTGTTCAGAAGAGACCTGTATCTCTGTGATTGGTACTGGAACTATAGCTACAGCAGATTTGGAAGTGTCTTCCCCATCTGAAGAGCTGCTACTTTCAGCAGCTGGTTCTCCTTTGAGACGGATTGTCTTCCTGCGAAACAGTTTATTGATCATATGCTTGTAATGGTTGTGCGGTTGGGTAAGAGGCAGGTTGTGAAGGGTCTGAGGAACTTCGACTGAGCCACGTTTCTTCAGCGCCCTGGGGAACTCGGCCCGGATACGCATCACTTCGTCCAGGTCAGTGTCCAACTCTGCTTGTGGGGCCACCACGGGCTGCAGACGTGTGGGGCTGAGAGGACGAGGCGGCATCTCTGTATCCTCCACTTTACCCTCTTCTTCTGCTTTCATGCCTTGGTCAGTCGAGTACACAGGGCCTTCTGTTTTGTCCTGTCTCTCAAGCTCAGCATCAACATCTCCAGGGTGAAGTACTGCTTATAAGAAACAAACAAAACAATATATTATATAACAATATCTATCTATCTATCTATCTATCTATCTTCGCAAACACACACACACACACACACACATACATATATACATATATATATATATATTTATTATGCAGTATGAGCCAAGTTCTTTGAAATGTGATCTTTGTATTAATGGTTTTAAAAACAAATGATTAATTTACAAATATGTTTTTGGGGAGATGCACAACATTTTGAAACTAAACTTGAACATATAAAGTAATATAATCAAATTATCTGATATTTTAATAGACTTACTGACCTTGACACAGTCATGAGGGTCTGCAGGGATCCACTCTATGATATCATTTCCTGATTTATTTTTATATTTCTCTGCATGTTGGTTGAACCACATGGTTTTGATTTGGCAGACAGTTCAAATATGAATAAATATTAAAAAATATACAACACTAAATACATATTAAA
This sequence comes from Tor tambroides, assembly GCA_021397915.2. NCBI lineage: Eukaryota > Metazoa > Chordata > Actinopteri > Cypriniformes > Cyprinidae > Tor > Tor tambroides. The sequence goes on from JAFVLL020004042.1 coordinate 8,210, forward strand.
TATTTGTTTCAAGAATTTTGAATGTTAATAAACAGTTTAAAAAGAATAATAGAAATAATAATACAAGACTATGCCAAACTACATGATGTCTAATTTAAATAAATAATTTGAAGATTCCTTTAATGAGATTTTAAAATGATTTTACTGTGTCCCCTCAACAAATCAAAATAAAAGCATTCTCATGACATGTTGTTTCAAGTCACTGTATAAATGAACTGCATTTTTAATGTATTTTTGAATACATTAATATATGCAAACCGCAAAATGTGTGTCAAGTCATTGACTCGTATACGATTGTCTGTTGGCCCACTCATGGCTTCTGGGTGAAGGTACCTTCTCTATAGTAGGGAGGTTGTCTTTGAGGTTGCTGAGGTTGAGGTTTCTGATTTTGCCGCAGGAACTCTCGGGGCAGGGGAAGAGGCTGGTGAAAGATCTCTTGCTTGGCCTCTCCCATTGGCCCAGGGCCGTATCTGCTGACAGCCGCATCATAGTAGGGGTTTTGGAGCCTCATTATGACAGAAAGCGGGATCGGCCTCTGCTTACGGACTTCAGAGCTTGCAGGTGGAATGGAGATACGGGAAATGATTGGCTGAGGGTTGTAAGGTGAGCTGGTGCTTGAGGCGTGTTCAGGGGGCACTGAGATACGAATGTTCCTCGGGAGCGAGCTGTGAGATGATGGGAGCGAACAGGACACAGTATCCTGATGAAAGAGACAGAGAAATAAACTATGAGAATTAGAGAATGACACATATTATTATTTTTTTAAGTGATAACACACAATGGAAGCTGATTTGTGACCCTGGACCACAAAACCACTCATAAGCCATAAGGGTCAATTTTTTAAAGATTTATACTATTAGCATTAATAGGAGAGTGCAAGACGGCAAGTAACAGGCTTGTAAGAAATTGTGAGAACAGCTGTTGCCTGTTTCATATGGGAATTGTCTACACTTGTCTCTATTACCTGGAAAGTCTTAAAACATAATTATATACAAACATGATGGGTTTTTTTCCTATTGGTTCAACCAGTCAGAGTGGTTAACCAGCTGGCAACAAACCACTATAAAGGAACTAAGAAGAAAAAGGCAAATGAAAAGACATGTGAGAGAGAAAAAAAAGAAAATATCAACATATTTGTCCTTGATCATCTTTGGCTCAGAACCCCCATTTGATTTGTTCAGTTAATTCAACAATGCCCTGAGCAAATGCACATACACCTACAAACATGTTCACACACAAGACAAAGTCTGCATACCTTCTTAGCGGCAGGAGGTGCGTCCAGGTTTGATTCTTTCCAGTTGCTGTTGGGTACAGATGGTCTGACCCATTCATTCTCTACAACAAAAATAGGAAATCATGTAATTAAGAAAGAATTAACATTGAGAGAGTGACTAGACTACAGATGCTGGTTTGTGCTTACAGTCGATCCTTTATTGCATGATGTTACCTTGTGGTAACAAACACACTGTCTTCACATTGCAAGCACATGGTTAAAATGGTTAATAATGGAGATTTGAATACTATCTTGGATTTTAATAAAAGCTTAAAGATTGTGTAGAGCACTCTAGAGAAAAAGAAATCATGTTTGTTAACTTTTAGTATATATATATATATATGATTATTAATTATAATGTTGTAAACTTTTACAGCACTGAAGTCATATGAATTATTTGTATATTATGAAGGCTTAAATTAGTTTGCTACAAAGAAGCAATGCTAATTGACTGAGGAATAGACTAGAGAATTTATCATGTTTTTTGTTTATTTCGATTTTCTTTGCGTTAACTATTTCAAATATTTTCAATAGTTTTTTAACCTTTTACTTTTTTAGTATTTACTTGGCATATATGTAAAATTAAGCAAATTAAGAATTCTGTCATGTAGCAGTCAAAGTGAAGTCTGATACACTGAAGTTTGGTTTAATAAATGTGTTTCTTTATCATTTTTTATTCTGATATCAATATAAAATAGGCACTTAATTTCAATGAAAATATTTGAATGAACAGAAACTGCCCTTTAATAGTTGCCTCCAGGTTTAGTAATGAGTAATGCAATTTATGCAATCCAAACGTGAGTTTAAAATGTTTTGTTCTTTTAACGTTGCTATCAAATAAGCTTGAAAATTGTGCAACTTACTGTCATAGGTGTGGTGAGGCTTTCTTTCATATGATGCATCCAGGTCGCTCTCATTCCACTTAGGGAGGTTCTTCTGCCTCTGCATTCCTTCTTCTGAAAGAAGATGAGGAAACAAATGATTAACAAATCTGACAGGCTCTACATTGTTTAATAAAGAAACAAACAGAATTATGGCAAACACAACTTCACTACCAACCAAAGACCTTTGGATCCAACCGTACACTCATAAAAAAATAAAAAATAAAGCTGAATGCCATTAAAGTTGAATGCCATTAAAGAACCATTTTGAGTTCCCCAAAGAACTTTTCAGTAAACAGTTCTTAAAAGATCTATTTTTTCAAAATGTGAAGAACATTTAAAGTACAATGTGCAATAGAAACGTTTTATGGATGGTAAAGGTAAATAAAGACCTTTTATTTTTAAGAGTGTATATTTTTATGCATTTGAATACACTTAAATCCCAATTACCTAAGGGTCTGAATGGCTGGAAGTTGCGTGGTAGCGTACTGGCTGCTGGTTGACTAAAAGTCTGAGGAGAAGGTGCTCGATCCAACCTCGGAGATCTAGGAATCGAAGACAAGGGGCTCCCTGAGGGCCGAGATGTTTTGTTTTCATAGGTAGGGCCGGATAGCTCCCCATAGCTCAACGATCCTCTTGTGCTTCGATCTTGAGGCCTCAGCGGCATCTGTGTCATTCGTCTTATTGAATTTGGAGACATATTAAGGGGAGTCATGTGGTCGAAGGGATATCGTGAATCCGAGCTGTCTTTACGGTTTGTAAAAGAGGAATGCTGCTGGGTTAAAGGACTAGGAGATGAAGGCTTGAACTTCATACTGTCTAGGTGAGGTGCAGGAGATGAAGATTGAATTGTGACAGCAGGAGGAAGGTCCAGGTTGGATTCCTTCCTGCTGATGCCGGAGTCTGAGCTCAGGCTGCTCGTGGAGCTCTGGGAAAAGGAGAAGCTTGTACTGATGCTCTCATTTCCATTCTTGTTTGCGCTGTACAAACTGCTGTTGTCATTGCTGCTGCTCTGGGGTTTGGGGCCAGAACTCTACAACAAAAATACCAAGGGAAACATTCATATATGATGTCAGTGTCCAGATACACTAAAACAATATAGCCACATCTGCACCATCTAAAACTGCAACGTAGATGGAAACTCTGGAGGATTGTTTGACATTATTTAAGGGTGACATATCATGAAAATCTGACTTGTGCTATAATCGGGTCCCCGGTGCATCTACCAGCCCAGAAAACGTAATATCACTTCACAGGCATTACTGGCTAGTACTTTTACAGCCATAATATTATAAATGTACAGTTTATTGCTGGTCTGTGTTTTTACACTGCTGTTATTTTTAAAGATTTCATATTATTTTAAGGTGAGCTTAAAGGGTACACTACTATGAAAATCACACAGCTTCAGTGTGACATCAATAAGAAAAAGTATAATTTCATAGATATTGTTAATAACAGTTGTTCATAATCAAATATGTATGAACTTAATACATGACCTAGACTATTTATTTAGCAAAATCCTGTCATTTTAATAAATATTGCATGAAATGTATTAAAAAATTGTTGCTGCTCCCATTAAGCTCAGTGTGCTCTCTTTAAGCTCTTCCACATTGAACGTCTATGTAAATACTTCATAAACAGACTTTAAATATTAACTGATGGTTGTCACTTTAAGTTAATCTTTATAAAATGAATAATAACTTATAGGGCTGTCAAACGATTAATCGCGATTAATCGCATCCAAAATAAAAGTTTTTGTTTACACAATATATGTGTGTCTTCTGTATATATTTATTTTGTATATATAAAGACTTTCTACATATACAATATATATTTTGAAAATATTTACATGTATTTAAAAGTTTATATTTATATTCATATAATTTATATTATATAAAAATATATTTAATATATAAATATAACATGTTTTTCTTAAATATATACATGCATGTGTTTGTATTTATATATACATAATAAATATACACAGTATACACACATATATTATGTAAACAAAAACTTTTATTTGGGATGCGATTAATCGCGATTAATTTTTTGACAGCACTAATAACTTACTTTCACAGCTTTAAAATGACAATCTAGACATAACTATAGTTTATGCCCAAAGATGAAAGAGGCATGTTGTCCATTCAAAGAAAGAGCCATTAGAAACCTGTCGTATCTGTCCAGGAAAAAAGCAACTAAAGGCTGGAATACACTACACGACTTTTAAAATTTGAACAGATTTTTAAAACACTAGATTTCATACACTTACCAACTTTGTAAATAGTTTGTTTTTTGAATATGTATTACTTAGCTGAGCGTGGACTAGTCTAGATGTTGCAGTGTGCTTAAATGACACTTCACTATGAATGTATAACTGATCAAACTGAATGCCTTGTTGCATGATTTTAGTGTTCTGTTTTTTTTTTGTGATTGATTTTGTACCTTCAGATAAAACATTCTTTCAATTATTCTTTAAAAAGGTTGTTTAAAACAAACAAGAATTTTTAATAAAACATGATGTGAGCTTAATAAGAACATGGGTGTGCTTAAAGGGTACAACAATGCACCCATTAAGCACAGCCGGACTTTTTGCATCTTAATTGAAATGCTTTTGTCATTTAAAATAAAATTAAATATTTTTGTGTGAGAGATTAATATTTTATTTTAAAATAACTTCTTGTTCTGAAACCAATATCTTGTGCACTAAAAGTGACTCAATGTAGATTTTGGTGAGCTTAATGGGTACGTTTACCCTATATTATATAATAGCATAATAGGTCTCCTTTAAATGAAATAATTAATTCTGTACCTCTGAAGTAGTGGTTTGCACAACAGGAGTGGCTTCTGACAGGAGAGAGCTGAATTCCCGTGAAAGCTCATCTGCTGTGGCTAAAGATGCGCTCAGTTCATCGTTGATGGACTGAACTACAAACACACAAACATTGTGTAAATACTCAAAAGGATGTAACATGCCACTCCAGACCTATGTAGCACCATATATACCATTTTGAAGACACTCAAAAATATTAGCATGCTTAGACATGTAACCATTATTGTTACTGTTGCATTATATCCTACCCTACATTGCCTACACATTGGAATGAAACATTGCTGGTGTAATAAAATACTCACACAACAGGCTGCTGCCAAAGCCGCCCTGGGAGTTCATGGTGTTTGCGTTTCTGTTTGTGTGACCTCCAATTCATTCAACAAACAGCCTGAGTGAAAAGAAGAAAATCAGATCAATCCGGCATTCTCAATCACAACCTCTAACAGCATACCTGATTTAAATCAATTGTATCATTGTTTAGAAGTTAATGGTTTCTGACTCAATGCAGAAATATTAAAATCTATAATATAATACATTTTTGTTGTTTACCAAGATGATAGACAGACAGACAGATATATACACACACACACACACACACACACACACACACACACTGAAGGCTGGAATAAACATCACATGAACATTGCATTTCACAATATTACTGTTTTTTTCTGTTATTTTTCTTTTATCAAATAAATGCAGCCTTGGTGAACAAAAAATCTTTAAAAAAAATCTTACCAACCTCAAACTTTTAAATAGATGTGTGTGTGCGTGCGTGTGTGATATGGCAGAGTGTTGGGTATAACGCATTACAAGTTACTTAATCAGATTACTTTTGTCAAGTAAAGTAGCACATTACATTTCAATTTACAAGAAAACATCTGAGTTACTTTTTCAAGTAAGTAATGCAAGTCACTTTGTTTTCCCATTTATTCACTGACACCTCTCCTGGCCAAGTTGCGAGAAATTGGGAGCGAGGTGCAGGTGCAGCAGAGGCACTTCCTTCTGGTTGAGGCGTTTCCCTTTTGGTGTTAAAGGGTCTTTACTGTTGCCAAAATATAACTTTTTAGTTTTTTTTGTTATTAAAAATAAATAAACAAGCTCAACTCAGGTGACAAAAGTAACACAAAAGTAATGCATTACTTTTGAAAGTAACTTTCCCCAACACTGATGACACATGTAACAGATTCATGCGTCATGATGATGTTATTCTGCAACTGTGAAAAGAAAAGCATGCCCAGCCTACTAAAACACTGACATACAGCAGAACTTGGGAGACAAGTGGACTTTTTTTTTTAAGCATTCCAACACCTCTAGTTCAAAAACTGCCTACATTCCAAGTAGTCTGCTGTCCACATCTGACATCTGTTGCTGCAACCCCTTCTTTATACTAGTATAATTCACTGCGCTGAAGGCCTTTGAATGAAGAGCTTCCACCCCCAGGCAAATGACACCAGAAACATGACTTACGACTTTCACATGCCGATTAAGCCCATGTGTCTACATGCTTTACCCAACAAGAGCACTTGTGGGACACTTAGACACACAGATACAAAGTCATGCGTATATCTGAATCTCATAAGACACGTTTTGTTAGACTTTCACCCCCTAAAAAAAACAGATGTTTATTAGTAATGTGTCTGTTCTTTGTGCAGTTTTCGATGAGCCAGTCAGTTCTTCTGGCTTACTCAATACTGAGTCACCCAGCTGCCAGAATAACTTGTCCCACACACAAGGTCAAAAGCTGCTGCAGGTTATAGAGAACTAGGTGAGAAAACATCTTAAGATAAAACATGCTACATCATGCCACTGTTGCCCTTTGTGATGATAATGATTTATCATAAACATTAAGTTTATATTTGGCGAATGTTGAGTGGGGTTATATTTGTTACTATGGTTTAAACTGATTACCTAGCAGTTATTCACTTCCACTTCCTTTGATTCTTTCTTTAATTTGGAGCTTTCACAGAGTAGTAAACTGCGTGTGTACATTCACCTTTTGTAATACACTCAAGCACAGAAGGACACTGACTCAAACCATTCTGTCTTGCTTGTTTTGTCAAGATCAATAAAGTCTACTAACACTTACTGGCTTATTGACTCACATTGACAGCATGGCCTAGGTCACCTCCACAAACTCAATTCAAAACTTCCTCCTCCATTCCTAAAGGTGACCACTTTTCTTACTTGAGCAGTCAGTATATCACTTAAATTTTCAATCTTATCTTATGAATTGAAAAACAAAGTTTTATTTTGACCATAAATGTATAGGTTCAATGACCAAGTCATTGTCTATTTATGTCTGTCTCTAAATTTATATCTCTATATCTATATCTCTCTATTATATATATATATATATATATATATATATATATATATATATATATATAAAGCAGTTCACACATTCAAGTCATTGAATGTATATTTTATATATATATATATATATAGTGCCATCCAAAAGTATTGGAACAGTAAAGACAAAATTGCTCTGTTGGCTGTGGGGTCAAGACATTTACAAATATGATTAAAAGATGAATATGAGACAAAACTACAGAATGTCACATTTTATTATTGGGTGATTCAACACATAGATGTTTTACCAGCTAAGAAGTTCAGCACTTTTAGAGTTTCATCCCCCTATCTGATGTGAGCATAAGTATTGGAACAGTTGCCTCACAGGTCTTTCTAAGTGATCAGCTGTGTCCTGTTGCATTAATTCTTCAGATATTAAAAGTAGGGAATGTGTTGTATCAGTTATATCCATTATTTCTGTATTCTGAAACTTGCATTCGATGATGACACATGCAAACCAGGATGAAGATGAGGGAGCTGACTTTGAGAGAAAAGCAAGCAATTTGGATGCTAAAAGAAAAGAGGAAGTCAATTAGAGTTCTAGCAAAAACAAAGGGCATGGAGAAATCAAGAGTTTGGAAACCACCAGCAACCAACAACTACCTGATCGGCTGAGAAAACGACAGTAGTTGATGACAGACAAATCAAAAGAAAATGAACCCTAAAAGACGTGTCTGTAAAATCACCAACAAATTCCAGAAAGTTGACAATCTACTGTCCTCAGGATACTTTGACACAGAATTACAGATGCTACACAGCAAGATGCAAACCTCTGACCAGCACCAAAAATAGAAAGGCAAGATTAGAGTTTGCAAAAAAGCACAAAGGTGAGCCAGAAGAGTTTTGGAACTGTGTTTATGGACTGATGAGACAAAGATGAACCTTTATCTAAGTGATGGGAAAGCAAAAATGTGGAGAAAAAAAGAGAACTGCAATGATCCCAAGCATACAGCCTCATCTGTAAAGCATGGTGGAGGTGGTGTCATGGCATGGGCATGCATGGCTGTCTCTGGAACAGGCCCTCTCAACTTTACTGATGACTTAATGTATGACGATTGAACATGAATTTCACCAGCTGAAGAGGAGAGTAAAGGCAGAAACTCCCCAAAACAAGCAACAATTGGAACTGGCTGCATTAAAGGCTGGGAAAAGTATTTCAAAGGACGAGACCAAGAATCTGGTGATGTCTATGGGTCACAGACTCACTGCTGTGATTGTGCGCAAGGGATATGCAACTAAATAGTAGCTTTTAATCTTTTATATCTGCCTTATGTTCAACTGTCCCAATGTGAGCATTAATGCTATTCATCTCATATTCATCTTTTAATCATATTTGCAAATGTCTTGACTCCACAGCCAACAGAGCAATTTTGTCCTTACTGTTCCAATACTTATGGAGGGCACTGTCATATATATATATATATATATTATTAGGGGCCAAGCACTGAAGGTGCGATGGCACCTATTGTATCCGTTGGCATTCGTATTCTTCCGTTTCTTCTTCCGCCGTTGCGTCTATGGCAGCCCATAGAACCACTTGCGGGAAAGTTGTGAAATTTGGCACACTGATAGAGGACAGTCTCAATACTAAACACAGCAAGTTTGGAGTCTCTAACTCAAACTCTCTAGCGCCACCACTTGCCCAAAGTTTAAATCATTTTATGCTAATAACTTTTGAACCGTAAGGCACAGAAGGAAAATTCTTCCTTCTGAAAATTTTTCTCCTGAATCCTTGGTTCATGCCTAGTCGAATGGACATGAAAATTCAAAATGGTAAGGTTTAGTTTTTTCACTATTTTCAATTGTTCGTAAAACCTACTTTTTTGAACTCGTCCTAGACAGTTCGTCCGATTTTCACCAAAATTGGTTCAGATTATCTACAGACCATGCTGGAAAAAAGTTATGGAATTCAAGTCGATTAGTCCAACCGTTCTCGAATAACGCGCGAATGAATTCTATGAAAAGCACGCAAAAATGGATCTGAGGCTATATCTCTGCAACAGTTTGGCGTATTGAGACCAAATTTGTTGTGTATTATAACAAGCATGACCTGAGACTACTTGCAGTGTTTCGGCGCAGTGCCACCTAGTGGTCAGGAGATACGAAAAATTGCTATTTTTGCTCAATGGTTTGGCCAAAAATCACAAAACTGGTCTCTTTAGATTCGGTGCATCATGCCGAATCGGATGATACCCAATTTTCCCATATCAGACATTTTGGGTGTCGGCCATTTTGAATTTTATAGTAAAATGCTATATTTTACGAACGCATTGACGTATCATTACGAAACTTGATATGGGTCATCGGCACGATGCCCTGAAGGAGCCTGACAAGTTTTGAGCCAGCACCACCTAGTGGTAATATCAAATATTCACATGCTTATAACTTTGGGTGTGGTCCACTTATTTTCATGGGAGTCACCTTTTTAGACTCCTGAATCTTTGCTCCAACGATACCAAACTTGCCAGATTTTGCCTTATGGTTTGTGCAACGTTGCATTTTAGCACTTAAAAAACATTTGCTAATATCTTAGAAACCGTTACTCCGATCGACACGAAACCACCGTAGGAAATTCAGAAACATAGTGTGCTGGCTAAATGCTACACCCAATTGCCAAAATTTTGATAGTAAGTGCCACAAAAATGCAAACAAAGTCAGCCATCAGTCATTTTTTCTCTTCTCATATATAAAAATGTCTATAACTCCAAAACAAAATTAAATATTTTCACCAAATTTGACACAAATGTGAATGGGCACACTCTAAGGAAACATAAAAAAATTGGTGGGATTGTGCCTCTTGGTGGTGCAATAACTGAACAAAACATGAAATTATACCATAGAGTATTATGATATAAAATGCTATATTTTACAAATGCATTGGTGTACCATTACGAAACTTTGTATGTACCATTGAGACCATGACCTGAAAGTACTCAAAAAGTTGAGACAGTGCCACCTTGTGGTCAAAAGTTATAATTAAATTTCAAATAAATGCTAATAGCTTTCTGGGAATTTTGCCTATTGTAATGAGACTGGTATTAATAGATTCCTTGGGTCATGCTGAGAACAGTGATAGCAATGTTGCCATAGTCAGCCAAACTTCCTCTTTTATTTTCTTTAAAAACCTACTTTTTCGAACTCCTCCTAGACCGTTGGTCCGATTTTCACCAAAATCGAATCATATCATCTTCAGACCATGCTGACAAAAAGTTATGGATTCTGTGTTGATAGACCAAACCGTTTTCGCATACCACAGTAATGAATTTGAGGCATGATGCCAAAATGACACTTGAGGCTGTATCTCTGCAATGCTTTGGCATATTGACACCAAACTTTGTGTGTGCCATTGTCA
>JAFVLL020004044.1:0-35321 GCA_021397915.2 Tor tambroides
TAAAATGTGACATTCTGTAGTTTTGTCTCATATTCATCTTTTAATCATATTTGTAAATGTCTTGACTCCACAGCCAACAGAGCAATTTTGTCTTTTACTGTTCCAATGCTTTTGCAGGGCACTGTATACACACACACACACACACACACATTTATTTATTCTATTTTTGGCTTAATTTGTATAGCTGCAAGAAAAAAAGGTGTATATTTCACACTGTACATTTCTCTAAACTACTTTTAGTTTTTTGGTTTTTTGACGAACCAAAACTCTAATTACAGTGTGTACAAGATTGAGGCAGCACAGAGTTAAATCTTCATTAAATGTGAATATCACACAGTCACACAAGCTGATTGACAAGAGCTTCTCTCAGGCGGTGGATCTCTCCTCACCTGTCCACATGTCTGACAGGAAGGGTCTGTGGGGAGATTATCCTCTGAGTCTTCCTCTCCATCTGAATCTTCCTCTGAGCATAACTCAAATTCATCCATGGAGTAAAATGTCTCCGCCGCCTGAGGATCCTCAGGGATTGCTGAAAAGATTAAAAAATAGCAAAGATTTAACCGATACTCTGAATTGTTGAGCAATGTTTTGATACGACAGGTAGCCTCTATCATTAACACTTTACATTTTCTGCTTGATGACACTGAGACAATGAGAATGGATCTGTGCCAGTTTCATCTCTGAAACAGAAATAACCAACAGAATACCTTTACACCTGACACGTGCGAACAAATGAACACCGACAACCTCTATCTCACACACACACACACACACGGGTTCCTGGGCCTGCGACCAAGATGATTACACAGTTTCATGCCTCTGATTCTATTAGACAGCTGCCAGCGACTGGACCTCCACATTCGGAGACACAAAGATGGCAGGAGAGATGGAGGGAGCGAGAGGAGGGTGTTAGACTGTACTTTCCTCTGAGGGATTTCCCATTCACTATCTCAACAGTTTCATTTTCTTTTGTAGAGCTCTCCACCTGAGAACTATCCTGCGGTTTGAAAGAGAACAGTAATGCGTCAGCATGTACATTTACACCTGCATCCCACAAACAGTCAACTTACAAGACTTAAAATTCCCACCAAAGTGCAAAAATGACAGAAGCTATTTATTATCAAGAGGTCATGGTTTGGCTGGTTAGCTCGGTTCAGTGAGCCCCTGCTGGTAGATGTTGTAATTGCACTATCTGGCAGGAAAAGCATGCTTCTTTATGGACAGCCATGTATTTTGATTAAATATATATGTTTTGCTATGTTTTTTTGTGAGTTAATAACGTGAGAGGCTAATGTCCTACCACACCACGCTCTATTTTTCAGTCCTGTCTAAACTAGTAAATTGCTACGTCCCAATGAAAGTGCAACCTGCAATTTAGAATTAAAGAAAAGAGCCCTGGGAGCACATTTACAACACTACAGCTCTGTTTTATCCAGTAAAGAGGATTAGTCATGACAAAGAGCAGAAAGAGCATTCTACTGCATCACTGTGCAGGAAGCTTCTGCTCAGTCATTTCAAATGATCATTTGTTCAGACCTAAGTTGACTCTGCTTATGTCTATTTTATACAAAAACCTAATCACAAAAAGTGTGGCCTCTGAATATGTCTGCACATATTTAAGGAACTTTAGGTGAACTTTGCCAAGGATTGTACAAGTTTGTATTTCTTTACATACACTATCATTTAAAAATAGTTTTTAATACTTTTATTCAGCAAAGTGGCATTTATCAAAAGTGACAGTAAAGACTTCTACGTTGTTACAAAAGATTTCAAATACTTTTGAACTTTCTATCCAAAGAAAAAATTATATTTCAGTTTCCACAAAAATATTAGGTAGCATGACTGTTTTCAGCATTGATGACTGATAATAATGGTTCCAGATTAGCATATTACAATAATTTCTGAAGGATCATGTGACACAAAAGTCTGGGGTAATGATGCTGCAAATACAGCTTGGTTATCACACGAATATATTATTTTAAAATACAGAAAAATAGAAAACAGTTATTTTAAATTACAATAATATTTCACAACATTACAGTTTTACTGTATTTTGAATCAAATAAAGCCTTGGCAGTAGATGTTGGAAGGGTTTCAAACAAACACAAGGCAGGTTTTGTGTAGCAGCATTTACACATCAGACTTACCATTCTACAAGATACAAGACACAAAAGTAAAATCTTTTGTAAAACTACATATTATGGCAAAACCTCAAATTTCAGTTTGTTCTAAAGTAGAGGACTGTGGGTCATCCAAGACTAATTCTAGGTTAAATCCTTATTTTACTTTTAGAATCAATTAAAATGAGTTTTAAATGGAGATAAATGAAAGCCTTATGGATGACAGTCTGTGTTTTTCAGAGAACCCTCCATTCCTAATTTTATTGATTCCAATTAGCAAACCTAATGACACACCGAGATATTTAACAACGATTAAACAATCATTAGCTGTTTCCTCGCCATTCACTTTATGCTCTCTTAGTCAAATACTGAAAGCAGTCTTAACCCTGGGGTCAAGGTTTCCTAATAGTACCCTTATATGGGCAAATGACCCTTATACATTTTGTGCCTGATGCTAACCTTTACCAGATGAATTATAATCTTGTATTTTAAAAAGGCCACAAATGTTCATAAACATACAATGACAAAGAGTTTACAAAAGGTCTTATATTAATGCACCCGTCCACACAGACAGACAGACAGATACATAGGGAATATTGTGTAATACATGGCCTCTTGTGGCATATTGCTTTATTAAACCATTTGATGCAGAACTCTATTATACATACTTAATCTACAGTACTATTTAATAATACTAACTGTAGTTATGTGTGCATTCAAATTAAAGAGAGCCAGTTACAGACTGGAGACAATTACGCTGACGAGGTTTGCATATAATGTGCTTATTGTCAGTGTTTATTCATTTGAACGGCATCTTTCCAAGGCACAGAAGTCCCTAGTGTAGTCATTATAGTTTAACTGCAGACATGAGCAGAATCACCCCGTATGTTTATTTACTTCCAGAACTTAAGAAGATCACCAAAAAGGGTCGCCTGGGTCTCTGAATAACATGCTAATATGAAACTATGATCTCTCAAAATGACAGGAGCAGTAAAATAATGATGTCTAAATAAATATTCCATCCCAGAAGAGCATTTACCTTTATTTATGATGTACTGTAGCAGGGTTAAGCTGCTCAGTGTTTCTGCTGGGCGACTCTTAAGTAAACGATCTAAAACATGCACATTTTAGCATTAATTATGCATTATTCATTGGCTGAGTTTTTCTTGCCTTCGAGAACTTAAATCATGAGGTTTTATGGAAGCTAAAATAATAAATACATTAGCTAAATTTAAGGACAAGAGATTTGACTCCATTAATTCCAAACCCAGCAGCAATGCATCACTTCTTTAATTTTTAATAATGCATATCCACATACTTACACATGAGCTTTGCTGCACGCTTTTCTTTCCCACATATTCCCACTTACAATACAGTAATATTTCAGATTCCCAGTGATTGCACCCCCGGCGTCCTCTATCGATAAATCACACCATGTGGATTCTCCCCAAGTTGTCTAAGAGCACAGCTGTGGCTCTGCACTTGTTTAAAACATCTCATTTACAGAGGAATCTAAAGTGATTAGAAATGGGAACTGATAGATAACCTCTCAGGACTTCCTGAAAACACGTCTCTGAGATTTATCATCATGATACCAAAACCTGATTAAGGAGGCGTTTTGGCCATAACTTATCTTTCCCTTGATGCATATAATGACGCTGGTAAAAGAATGAGTCACCGAAAACCAGCAATACGCCAGATCAGACTCTGCACATATTCACAGCCAACGCAAAATTACAGACATGTCAAAAATCTGGTTATCGGCCTCCACACAATTATTAATGTAAGCCAACTGTATGATTTAGCAATGATGCAAATGAGCACCAGAAAATGACAGCTCATCCTAAACAAATATGCCAACTTAAATACAAACCATTGGCTGGTATTCATGCGTAATCATATACAGTGGCTCTAAAAAAAAATATTTGGACATTTTTGGACACATTTTAAAAAATACTACATCAACCAAGTGCCATCTGCAAACTAATGATGCTATAGTGGAACTATTTTCAAAACTAACTACACTTTCCTGCGTCATTTTTGCATTGACTTTAAACCAACTTGTGTTAAGGGCTATGTCCGAAACCTCAAGCATCTGTCGTACTGCCCATCTGCTAATGACTCAACAGGCAGTGTTTTGTGGATGAAGACACCTACAGAAACTGAATTCCAAGGCACCATAGTTCATTTTAGACACAAGCAAGAATTTAAAGACTACAATGCTTATTTTTTACTGGAACTGGAAGCAAAATGACAACAGGATATTTATGAATTAATTAACCTGATTCAATTATTTCATAAGACACCAGTTTTATACTTGCCACCAGTTGCCGAACCACATGCACATGGTTGTGGGATAAAATTTAAGCTGTTTTCAAAAACAGGCTGTGACAAAAATATTGAATTTGGATGTGTCTTGATGCACTTCCCTCCTCCTTATACTGCAATATTTTTCAGGTTTAGGACACAACCAAGGTCATTTTAGTGGCTGCATGAAGTCAGTTTCCCTCAGTTTCACACATTTGTCCAAGAAGAGCAACCACAGTTATAGATAATCACTATTTGGACACATTCCACTAAGTTTTAAAACAAAAAAGTGGTCAAGTCCTCTGTAGCTATAAGTGACATCTATAGTGAATACAATTTTAAAAATAACTGTTCAAAAATTTTGTGGTCGCTAAGTTTTTTGTGCAAATAAAGGCATGCATTTACTCGATCAAAAATACAGTAAAAACAGTAATATTGTCAAATACTATTACAATTTAAAATAACTTGTATTATTTTTATATATTTTTGAATCTAATTCATTCCTGGCAAAGCTGAATTTTCATTGCTCATTGCTCCAGTCTGCAGTGTCACATGAATCTACACTATTCTAAAATATTCTATACTATTACGCTGATTTGGTGCTCAAGAAGCTCAAGATTTCTAATGTTGAATGCTGGAAACAGTTACTGCTTAATGTTTTTGTGGAAATTATGATACATTGGTTTCAAGATTCTTTGATGAGTAGAAAGTTCAAAATAACATATTTTTGTAACATTATAAATGTATTTGCTGTATTTTGATTTAATGCATCCTTGCTGAATAAACATTAAATTTAACATTCCAACATGTAAATTAGGATTAGCATCTATTTTTTGCACTGTAAATATATTCCAAGAAAACATTTTTTCTATTCTATCCGTAATTCTGTATTTAGACATCTGTTGACAGTGGAGCACATATAGACCTTATTCGTGAATACACACTACAGTAGGTTGTCACTAATCTGGATAAATCTAGAAACAGCATCATATTTGCGGAAAACATTCACAGGCTTGAGTTCTATGAAAATAACCGCCCGTTTCTTACTTTCCTTATCATTTGTTCATAAAGGCAGGCCACTTCTCCTCTGATAAATCTGTGTGGTGGAACATCATTAAAACTCTAGGAATCATTTGACTTTCATATTGAAATGGAATATTGTTTTTTTTTCAGTCTCTTTAAATGTGTGTGTGTCTTGACAGTGCACTGTAATACTCATGGTACCTCGCTCTGTTCTGGGATCTGTTGTTTGTTAAACCATGGAGAAAGAAGCACTGGAGCGCCAAGCACACAATGAATTTTAATGAAGATGTAGAAAAAGAGAAAGTCATTTCTGACGGAAAGTTAAACTTTCTGATTTGGAAGAGATGGGTAGAATTTCATCAGACACGCATTTTGTGATAGACTTTGAAAAGCAAGAGAAATGTACCAGGGGAGATAGGTTTCAAAATGATTTAATTAAAAAAAAAGTTTAAAAGTTTGAAAGTTTAATTAAACAATGTGTTGAAAAAACTCTCTTTTCTAACTGTAGGTCTTTTCATGCCGCCCACACTTAACCCTGGGTTATGGTCTTACTAGGCTAAGGCCACTTTTAACCCTCAGAAATGCAGTGTTTCACACTTATAATTCTGAAAGAGGGTTAAGCGATGCATTTAACCCTGGGTTATGGATTTTGTCAGCCAAGGTGTGTCAACCCAGACTTACAATTTATCCCATCTGACCTTCAGTTATAAATACCACTCACCATGGTCTTTTGACACAGACTTGCACATCTTATCAGAGTTTTGAGAAATGCTTCCTGTCGGCTCAGAGTTTCCATTTGGTGTCTCAAACTTAACTGCTTGAGTCTGGTCAACTGCTTCTTCGATTCTTACCTTTGGAAAAGACATAAAAACACAACTTCTGTACCAAGAGCATATCTTAGTTTCTCATATTTCTATCACTATAAAAAGCTAAAATGTCTGGATAAAGCATAATGTCTGGCAGGAATATTATCAACATACCTTTAAAACATCCACATTGACTTTCTGAAAATTTTTGGACTTGTACTCTTGCATGCGCAGGTGGTTTTCTTGATATTTTTCCTCCACAATTTGCCTATAGTAAGACAAAACTTGCATTTAGGTTTAGACTTTACACAAACTGTGTGTAAAGGATCTGAAGAAATGTAGCATTACATCACTTGCTCGCCAATGCATCCTATAGAGTGAATGGGTGCCGTCAGAATAAGAGTTCAAACAGCTGATAAAAACATCACAAAAATCCACACCACTCCAGTCCATCCTGTCCATGTCTTGTGAAATGAAAAGCTGTGTGTTTGAAAGAAACAAACCTATCACTTAGACATGTTTAGCTTCAATCCATGTTTGTCTATAATCTATAATATAGCTTTCTCCAGTGAAAAATTCCATCCCCTGTTGCCCCCACATCATAATCCACTGACAAATCTGTTTAGAACTGTTTTCGCTTGTAAACAGGGCTTGATCTGCACATATTTTTCTCCTGAGTCAGACAAGACAACATTCTCACTGGAGAAAGCAATATTATGGATATGTAAAAATGTCTTGATGAATGTTTATTTCAAAACATGCAGCTTGTAGCTGCTCGAGATGTGAATTGATGGACTGAATGTGGATTACAGTAGTTGTGGATTATTGTGAAGTTTTTATAAGCTGTTCGGACTCTCATCACTGCGGTGGATCCATTGGTGAGCAAGTGATGTAATGCTAAATTTCTCCAAATCTGTTCTGATGAAGAAATAAACATCTGAATATTTTCTGTTCTGTAGAAGAATAAATGTCATACAGGTGAGGGTAGGAAATAATGACAGAATTTTCTGAGTAACAAACTTTAAGTAGTAATATAGTGTAATAATGTGCATAATATATCAGTCTGTTGTTGAGCGTGGCATATGAGCTAACAATGACTGTTCCTATTAGTGCAACACAAAGAATCAGAGCTGACGTGAGACACGCTGCCAAAAATCCTTGCACTGTGAAAACAGAAAATCCCTGACACTCATGCTAACTTTATGGAATATGAACTGTGAGTCACATTTGATTAACATTCAGTGTGACACGGTCAGCACAATGAACGTCACTCACTTCAGCTTTCTTGCTTTCTCATCTGCTGCTTGGAGTTTCCGGAGCCGCATGCGTTCTCTCGGGCTCATTTTCTGCACCTCCGATCTCTCCTGCAGTGTCTGCAGATGTACCTTCTTCTGCCTGTGGAGTTCAAGGACTACATTTACTGAAATGACTAATGACTACTCCTTTGCTGTACAGACATTGTTTGAACTGTGTGATCAGAGCTGATGTGATGAGGTTGTTGATGTTCATGAATTTGCCATTGGGGGTTATTAGTCAGCATATATATTAGTTTGCTATTATTAAAAAATGTGGAAAAGGAATAAGAAAAAGAGAATGCGTGTCCATATTTTTGACTGGCAGTGTGTTTATAATTCATGAAAATCTCAAAAGAAATAGAGCATTTTATTTGAAGTTAGGATTTATTAAAAAAAGAAAAAGAAAAAAAAAAAAAAGAGTAGAATCCAAATAAGTAAAAGTATATCATTAGGTTATTCATGAGAACTTGTGTGAGACAGCTTCAGATGCTTTGTGTGCAGTCTTTGGACACCACGCATACTAGAATGGTGTTTGAACGAGCTAATGAGCAAAAGGTTCAGTCAGATTTCTCAGTTCAAGCCAAGGCTGCATATCACTTCATGCAAATAGCTTAGCTTTATGCCTCATAGTGAAGACAGACAAAAAGGAAAATAAAAAGGTCTAAAGGAACTCACTAATTTTACTGTAAAACAAAATATGTCCAACAACTTTACCTGCCATTTGTTTTTAAAATAGCAACATTTAATCTTTGAAATGAAGCAAACGATCACTGAAATGTTCTTAACACAAATATTCTGCAGCATTTCTTTTGATTATTTCATAATTTTATTAAAATTATGATGAGCATTATCACTTACAATAACAGATCAATACTTAATGAATACTTCAGTACTGAATATTCGAATATAAATTACACTTAAAGACATAAATAAATGAATGAATGAATATAATAATATAATATACTGTAATACTATAATATAATGTCTGAAATACGTCTCTTATGCTCACCAATTGGCTGCTTTTTTAATCAAAATTCAATAAAAGCAATAATATTTTTTAAATATTTGTACAATTTAAATATAATTTAATATATTTTAAAATGTCATTTATCACTGAGATGGTAAAGCTGAATTTTCAGCATCATTACTCCAGTCTTCAGTGCCACATGACCCTTCAGAAATCATTCTAATGTGTGGATTTGGAGCTCCAGAAACATTTCTTCAATGTATTATGAATTTTTGTATTTAGAATATTTTGGGTTTTTTCCCAAGATTCTTTGACGAATAGAAAGTTCAAAAGAATAACATTTAATTGAAATAGAAATGTTTTGTAACACTATAATGTTTTACTGTCAATTTTGATTCCTTGCTGAATAAAAGAGCTAACTTTTAAACGGTAGTGTACAAAAACTTTTTCAGTTCTGCTACCTATTTAGTCCCAATACTCAAGAATCAATGAACTGCGATTGATAGATCTCGCTATGCACTGTGGGCATTAACACTGCATAGATTTTCACTAGGTCATAGCTAATTATGATTGGCACATGCTCTGGTGACAAAGTTTTTAATTAGCATGGAAAGCAATGAGTGAATTAATGAAAGTCTGCTGCTCATATAGACTGCCACCTGATTAACATGTCCCATACGCTGGGTCTGCAGCAACACAGCTACGTAAATATTTTAGGTCCCCCCCAACAAGCCGCTGTGAAAATGACAAAAAGAAGCACAAAAACAGTCCTCTTCCCAGAAATCCCTAGTGTAGATAGATGGTGTCATGCATTTCTCAGCTGCAGGAACAGAGAAGTACGACTGCCTGTAAAATATCTCTCTCTGAATCCACCACTTACAGTGCTCTCAGGCTCTGCGACGCGTCTCTCTCTCCCCCCATCGACTTGTCTTGCAGCGTCAGGCTAAAAAACTTGTGTTTCATGCTCTGCAGTGAGAAAAATAACAAAAGAGATGAAAAATCGGTTAATGCTGTTCTCTGAGGCCTCGTAAAAGGTAGCGTTTTGTGAAGAGCTGTGAAAACAAAAAGCAAAACAGCAGCAACAAAGCTACTTTTCAATCAGTATAAACTGCCGCACAGACTCCTGCGTATCTCACAACTCTTGAATCAGAGCAAACGGGAAAAAAGGAGGAGAGAAAGACTGATATTATCCTCAGGGAAGAATCTGCCACGAGCACATTTAAAGAACAATACGAGACATTTGTAAGGCGCAAATTACACAGACAGAAAAAAGACTTGAAACTGTACACAACAACAGAGGAGGGAAAAGCCATCAGAGAGTATTGTCTACGGAGTTGTCGTTTAGATGCCTTTCCTTCTCTGATTACATGTTTCTGAGATGGTGATGGTGTAATAGCCTGTGGAAGAGACACATACCACCAGGAGCTTTCAGATGGGGGTTAGGGGATCACTAGCTTCCATAGGCAGAAACGTATTACTAATTGTCCCGATGCAATCAAGTCAATATGACTGCGAGTGATGAAAGGGTGCTATAACTGCAAATAATGTAACTGAGATGCATTAAACAAGGGCTATAAAAAAAAAAAATCAGTGCACAGGGCCATTACAAGTACACATCATGACAAAGATGCCTATAGTGCAATTATATTTTCACAGTGGGATGGTTTCATAATTCTTTATGTAATGAAGAATACTAATGACATGTACAGTAGCTCTAGGAAGTTAAGTAGTCATTAGATTAGATGTCTACATGATCTTTGGGTTGCAGTCATTAACAAGACATCTTGTCTGGATGTGGGCGTTAGGGGAGGTCATGTGATCTGGATGTTTACATCTTATATACTGTATTTGATACAATCATGCATTATGTATATAATGAAGGGAAGAATTCATTAAGGATTACATCTGACACAGCTGTTTTGAGCAGTTTGTGACCTGACTCGCTTGATTTCACTTTATTTTATGTTCGATGGGATGCCAGCAGTACTTCAACCACCAACTGTTATTTTACACAGAAAGTTAGAAAAAGGCCTAGATCCATAATGAATTCGCACCAGGCAGCGCAACAAGAAGTTTTGCTTTAGTTATGCTAATTGACAAAGGCAAAAATACATGCTGAGAAGCACTGTGGCCAAAATAAAATAATACTCATATATTTCTTATATGGATAAAAAAACTGCTTCAGGGCTCAGTAATAATAGGATTTTTCTGTTTGCAAAATTGGACCAGTAGTTCAGATTTTAACTTTCCCTGCCAACATTTTCACTGGCACTAGCATAAAAGATTTTTTTTAAGTAACTGATAGAACTATTAATATTTAGAATTTTTTTTTTTTTTTTTTTCAAAATTAAAATATGCAACAACTTGTTAATCATGCAGCAACAATGCAACTCCTCAAATTAATAAACATGTTTGTTGGAAAACACTGGCATACCAAACAAACAAACAAAAAAATAAACATTCTCAATTTTGATTCAATTCTGCATAATTCAACAAAAACCATCCATGTTAACCAGCTAGACAACATTATATTGGCCAAAACATTACATTTTTAAGGAATCTACAACATTTAAGTTTGCAAGGTATAAAAAACTGAAGTACAGTACAAGATCAATGAATGCAAAAATTTTCATAAAGCTATAATTATAATAGTAAAAATAAACTAACAAATAATATAATTTTTCATTTGTCTGTAACACTAGAATGTTTGGTGCAGACCAGAGTAAACCATCCTTATTGTTGAGCTTTGATCTGTAATTTTTACAGAGGTTGTTTGAGAAAATTGGACCTAATTGAAATCTGTGAAAAACAAATTTATGTAAGCTTCTCAGAGAAAATGGTCCTGTCCAAAAAGGGTAAAGAAATAATCGTGGAAACATTCTGACGTTTCATACATTTACAGACTGATCTATTGTTTGAGAGATGCATAAAAATTCATATATTCCGGGGAACAAGGCCAACTACGACAAGCCACAATCAATACAATCACCAAGTGGCAACAATGCCAATCACTGACATTTCAAAAGTACAATCTGAAAAGGTTACGCGCAGGGTGAGTCAAATGTGATGGCGAATCGATGATGTGATGAGTATGCATAACAGACTTTTAGAAACCTATTGAGCTTGGCCAGCAATCAAAGTCTTCCTGGTGCATTATGGCCCTTCCCATTAACCTTTGAAGCAGATACTCCGAACAGCTGGTCGGATGCCCTCCCGTCCGGCTGATCTGATTAACGGCGTCTCCTCACCTGCAAGCTCTCCTCAATGAACCTGCTCCTCAGCGCATCTGCTGCCGAGATCCTGCGTGAAGAATCCTTGTCTAACATGCTGGCACACAGGAACAGAGAGAGAGAGAGAGAGAGAGAGAGAGAATTATGCTTAAGATCTCATGAAATGCTGACAGTTTTAGCTGAATGCTTCTAAAACTGCTCGGATTTGGCATAATCTGCTTTGAAAAATGGCTGAATCAAACAAGCCATTGATTTATGTCTATCTACTCATCCACAGCGGGCAGACGGACAGATATAGCCTGGTGATGTGGGTTGACATGGGCCCGATTTGTGCCTGGAACAGGGCAGGATCTGTTTCTGGTACCTTTGCATTAGAGAGTTGAGCTGCCATGAGTATGTTTCTGGCAGGGATGGAGTAGGTCCCTCCACAATCTTCATCACGACAGCCAAGAAGTTCTGCCCCTCAAAAGCATGCACCAAACAGCACATCTCATAGAGGATACAGCCTAAAGACCTGCAGCGGTGGAACAAACAGAGATGAAATACTTAAAGGGATAGCACACTGAAAAGCGAAAATTCTGTCCTCATCTACTTACCCTTACGTTAGGGGTGGGCGATATACCAGTAGACACGATTAACCAGTAGAAATCTGTTAACCGGTAGAGATTTTGGACTATCGTCTCTATCACGGTTACAGGCTCATGTGATGTTGCTGTGCTACGTGGTCACAAAAACTTTGCCCGTGTTTTTAAGCACTGCGGTTTAAAAACAAGTGATTTTAAGCCGTTGAAAAGCAATCAACAGCGAAAGAGAACTCATAGAGCGCAGGAGTACTGAACTAAGTTATTTTTGCCGCTTTATAGGCCTTGAACAGTTAAATACACACACTGGTATGTGCCAAAATGCCCATCTTTGCAAGTGAAAGCAAATTGGATCCAGGCAGGTCTTAAAGTGACAGCAGTCTAATATTCCTGCTGTCTATCATTCATGTTAATCAAACAACAAAAGAGAGAAAATCTCTCACTGCTCTTGACTAAATCACTTTTGTTACTTTAATAAGAAGAAATATATATTTAATTTACACCGTGAAGAATATGCTTTGTTTTTATTCATTTGAATACTTTATACAATGTATGTAGCATTTCTTATTTATTTGTTCTACTGTAGCTTTTTTGTCCTATTGCTTGTAATTAGTTTCTTAAGCCCTATTCGCACGGGATTAGTATTATCTGGGGACCATGTGTGATTTTGAAATTACACCCCCACATCTGAATTTCGTGTGGTGCATTCGCACGGGATAAGCGAAGCCTGTGATTTTATTCGAATTTACTGACTTATCTCCCGTATACCCGGATGTCAAGGCTTTGAGAGACCCGTTCTATGGTCCAATTAGATGGATAAAAAAAAAAAAAAAGAAACTAATATAGTGTCATTTACATTTCACCAGGTTAAAATAATATCTCAAGCTTTATGCTTGATTTATTTGTAACACATTAACCTCAAAACCTTTTCAGCTTTCTCTTTCTGCAAATTGTATGGTGTAGCGATATGACAGCACCCAAAATACTATCAAACACTCCATCGCAGCTCCATTCTTCGCGAAAGACGGATAAAAAGATGCACAGGAAACAAAACCTTGAAAAATGATACACGACCCGCCAAACGCTGGCCAAATCACAGAGATGCCGATTTGCACGGGACTAATATTATCACAGGACCTCGGTGTTCGGCAAAATATGGTAGGTCATTTGCGGGGGAATTTTTACTTGACAAGTTACAGACATGGCCGATTCGCACGGGATTAAGATCACAGACAACCTCTGCAATTATTACAAATGACTGGAGGTCACCAGGTAATACTAATCCCGTGCGAATAGGGCTTTATTCTTATTTAATCACTGACTGTTTACTTGTCTTCAGTGAGCTTGAGTTTTTTATTTATTTTTTTTTATTTGGCTAGTATTAGGTTTTTGTGGTATTGACACTGGTGACTAGAATTATGAAATTCTATGGTATCAGATATTTTGATATCATAAAGACCTTATTTAAAGCAAAAATAACTACATTGTGATTACCGTGAAACTACATATCGTTACCGTGAAATAAAATAACCTATATTGTGATATAAGATTTTGGTCATATCGCCCACCCCTACCTCACGTCGTTTCAAATCTGATTGACCAAGACTGACTTTCTACTGTGGAACATAAAAGGAGATATTTTGAAGAATGTTGATAGTCAAACAGTTTCGGCTCCCATTGATTTCCACTGCATTTTTGGTACATAAAAAGACAATCAAAGGTAACTGTTTGGTTATAATTCTTCAAAACATCTTGTTCTGAGGAAGAAATAATGCATCCATGCTGAGGCTTGCTTTAATATTTACATATAACAGCTATGGTCATTTTAGCATATGGAACACCAATAGTGGCACTACTGGATCTTAAAGTTCTCAATAGAAAGGTCGGGAGGACCTGAGTTAGCAAGTAATAAAATAAGAATATAAAAGAAGAATAAACAACAAAAACAACAACAAAAATTGAATAAAGGTATCATTATAATTAAAAAAAATATTTTCTAAATAAAAATATAGTTATATTTATCAAAACTATTTTAATCTGAAATCTGAATTACAATCTGAAAACACACAAAAAATAGACAGAAAATTAGGTATAATTTGTGAAGGATGCCTCTATTTTAGCTCATCCTCCTGCTCTCTATCTCTGTTAAGCAGCACAGTGACCCCTTTCCTCCAGTGTGCCTGTTGCTTGTGTTCTTACAGACTCGAGACCACAGAGTGAAGAGTCCAATTCCCATTAGGCTGCTTTATAAGTCTGAACAGAGACCTTCAGCTCTTGGTTGCAAATAAACAATGAGGTGATTGCGTGAGGAAAAGCATGACCCTTAAATTAGCAGCTAGTGCCTATAGCTGTTTGGCAAATGAGATTGTCTTCTCTCTTTCTCCTTCATTCTCTCTTATTGTTTTCTGGTCATTTTTCCCCCTCAGTTTTTCTACTTTACTAATATTCTGTTATCTCAATATTTCCCAGTGGATCTTGTTTCCTCATGTTCCCTTCCTTCATATATCTATTTTGGCACATACTGTAAGTGGAGGGGGAGGAGAGGACAGAGCTCTGGTGGTGTTAAGGGGCTGTCTAGTGAAGATCTTTAATGGGGGAACCTCGCTTTGGTGCCTTTGGTGTCTCATGCCATGAATTTATATTCCACCCTACCACACATACACACACACAGCTCAGATACAGATTGTTACAACTCAATAAGCAACCAGAGATATCAGAATTTATGTTAATTATGATTGCCATTTTTCACCTGCACCTTCAACTACGCCTGATTGCATCTTTCGGTAAATTTTTTCAAGTTAAAATTACTAAAAAACCATTGATGAGCTTTCATGGATTGCCAGAACTCACAAATTTTTCAAGACACCCATTTGACAGCAATCAAATATAATATCTCATTACTTGCAATTCTGCATAATACATAATGATGAATTGTTTTTAAGGATTATGAGTTTTGATGTAATTTGGGAATAACTTTGCAAGTTACTTGCTGAGAACTAAAACTGCTGGAAGGTACATCACTAGTCAAATGTTTGGATGCACCTAATAATTTTTTATTATTTCCATTTTTCATATTTTAGAATATTAATTTTAAAAAAATCAACAAAAAAAAACATCTAAGGATAAGCACTGTTGCTAGTGACTGCTTGTAAATTTCACAGATAATACAAGAAATTGCAAGTAACACTATTTTTTGTTTTATTAAATCTTTAACTTAAAATCATTTTTACAGTGTATAAGAATTATGTAATGACATTTGTTTTTCTATTAATATTGTCAACACAAATAATTTCAAGCATGATCCTTTAGATCAAAAGGTTTTTAAAACCATGAGAAGCATAAAATCAGTCAAGTGTGTCCAAACTTTTGACTAAGTGTGCTGCAAAACTCAAAGTCGTGGTTGATTAAAAAAAACTGAAATGATTCAATGGTTCAGTTATTACTACCAGATGTCTGATTTGGAGTCATATCCTCTGTGACTGAGGGCTTCAGGGCTCATGTAGTATGGAGTGCCTGTGAAGGTAGTTGCCAGGTCACATGACCCCATCAGCAGACAGGATACACCAAAGTCACCTTTAAAGAATATTTGAAACGGTTCTATTAGAATAAACCCATTTTAAAATAGTTTTTCAGACTAAAAATGGCACATCCAAATAAAAAAAATAAATGCAATAAAGAAAAATTAACCTGTGTAACCTTGTTCATTCTACAAACAAACTTTATAATGGCCACCAAACAAGTTTTTGTAAGTTGAGACTATTTGTGAGCAACTAACTACCATGCACATGCTTAATGAGATTCTTCCTTGAACATTAATTTTGAGTCACAGATAGTAGGAAACGTGAATAACTTGTGGATGACTGAATCTACATACAAATACATGTTAGGCCAACAATATTCCTCCAAAAACTGTCCCCAAAAATAGCTTAAGGGAGAATTAGCTTATGATATTGAGCAATGCTGTAGATAAGCATAAATGATACTTTTACTGTTACAGGATTATTATTGTTTCACTTTTTATGGCTTTATTTTTCTGTAGTTGTTTTGTTATTACAGTTTGTTGTGTGGATGTTTAGTGTTCATCTTATTCCTTGTTAATTGTCACAGCTATTGAGGTTTATGTGTTATTCTAAGTGCTGAATGTCTATTTGTGTCTTCTTGGAAAAAAAAAGTAATCTTTAGGCTGCAAGTCGTGTTCTTTTTTAGAGGTAAAAGGCCTTGCAAAATGTCGTCTCCTTCAGAACCAAGCAGAAGCAGTCATTTAAAATGTAATGATAAAGACAAAGCTTCCTGTGTCCCTAATTGAATATCTGCTGAGCAAGAGATCTGTGGTTGCTGTGACACAAATTTATTAGATAAATGTGACATTTAACATTTAGTGAACGTACAAATACAACTTGCTGGAAGAACTCCAACTCATCTCAATGCATCGTGACTGTTTTTTGATTGCGTAAAACTAGACATTTTGGTTGTGTGAAGCACTTTGGCTAGAACTTGAAAATATCTTGCATAATGCTGACATGATATTATGAGTTTTCTCAGTGTTTCATTTTTTACAGCGTGACCTGAGAATTAGTTTGAAGCAAACACTGTTATTTTGGCAGGCTAAGGCGCAAATTGACGTAAAGCAACACAAATGCGCAGATTAGCGTTCAAGTGAGTCGGCTGTACGAAAGAATTTCATACTTCAAGAACGCACAAATCCATTATTCTGCACTAAAATGAGCTAAAAGTGACTTTATGCTGACAAGTTCATAACAAAAAGTATGACAGAAAATTTTGGTGTCCATCAATGCTCTGTAACTGAAAATACTGCATATAACAGCAATGCTCATCTGGCTCTTCTTTCGTTCTATCAAAACTATCTGAGGTAGCTGACCGCGTACACTTTTTTACTGGGTAATGATCTTGTTTCTTTGCAGATGAGTGTCTTAACTGTCATAAAAAATGGCTTGTTTTACCAAATGGGAGGTGCTTGGGCTTTTGGTGCCATTAAAAGTCACTTTTGAAAGAGTTGCCATATCAAGCATCCTTTGGGCTGTGAAGCAGAGCTTACCTATCTTAACAATATTCTTCCTTAGAAATATATTTTTGGCCTTTAGATCTCTGTGAAGTATTCTCCTGTTTAAGCAAGACAAACAAGAAATCAATAGTCACAGAAGCTGCGAGAAGCAAGGATTTAGAGATGTGTTATTCCGTTGTGGGCATATTTGTTTTGTAAAGTGCAAACTTTAATGTAAGGGCCAGCTATAAAAGACTTAAAACAAATAATTTTGAATGTAAAAATAGAAAATAGGTCAGTTATGAACTATTCACGGGGAAAAAGAGGAGCGGTGATCTCTGCTCACCTCTGATGTATGTAATGTACTCCCAAAAGAAGCTGACAGAGCCATTCACAAACCCGAGGCTCTGATAACGTCCGGCTTGTGCGTTTCAGCTCTTCCAACTTACAGTCCAAGTCTTTGTTCTGTGAAACAAAGTGAAATTAAAGAGTCACAAAAAGTTATAAATGAAAATCCATCTCTTTTGCATGAAGCACTGGGAGTCCCAGCTACACAGAGCACAAAAAAGTAGATTAAATAAATAGTCTTTGTTCCCAAAAAGATACTTCAAAGAGTAATACTGGGGTGTTCTTCTCTGGTTTCCTATGTGTACATTCTCTCTGATCTTTCTCTGTTTGCATTAGTGGATTGTGAAGTTGTCTTTAAGAATGGGAGTCTTCGGGCACCTATTTACACTTCAGTCAATCCCACATTTTCCTGTTCACACACACACACCGGCAGCACCAGTCAAGACGCCCGGAGTCTCCTGAGACCTCTGCAGGGAGCGTGAGAGAGAGCAAGAGAGAAAGATACCCCACTGCTAATGATCAAAGACGATTAAAAATTATTCTGAGTGTCAATTAAAAAGATAGTTCATCCAACAATGAATATTCTATCATAATTAGGGCCTACCCACTCTCATTTCAAACTTTTATGATTTTTTTTCTTCCATGGAGCATAAAAGAACATACTGTATTGTGCCTGCAGCTTCACAGCCAAATGAACTGAGATGACAATCAAACACGCTCTCATAAAATGTCCTCCCCTGTCTCAAGAGCCATGAAAAGTCAGATTCTTTAGTAAATCAGCTCGTTTAGAGTGTTCATGTAAATAAACTATCCACTGGTCAAATAAACCAGAACCTTTTTCTATTGCATTTAGTGTAAATTAGTGTTTAATGCTGTCACCTTCATTATTTTCGTGTCATATAAATACAAAATAAATAACATCTGTCAAAGATCCTCTGCAGTGAATGGGTGCCGTCAGAATGAGAGTCCAAAAAGCTGATAAAAACATCACAATAATCCATCAATGAACACCTTGTGAAGTGAAAAACTGTATGTTTATAAAAACAAATCCATCATTAAGACTAATCTGGCTCAGTGAAAAAGTAATTTTGTCTGAATCAGGAGAGAAATATGCACAGATAATGCACTGTTTACATGCAAAAAGAGTTCTAAACAAATATGTTAGTGGATTTTCATGTGACAGGACAACAGGGGATGGATTTTTTCACTGAACGAAGCATTATGAATTATGAATTTTGGCCAGAAGTGTCCTTTAAAAGTTAAAATGTCATAATGATGGATTTGTTTCTTGTAAACATGCAGCTTTTCACTTTATAAAACGACCCGTCGAGTTTGAATGCTCATCAGTGCAAATGAGATCCAAAGCTATAACAGAGAGAAAGTTTGAAACAATATGAGAGCATTTTTTTGGGGGGGGGGGGGGTAAACTATTCTTTAAACATACAATAATGGAATCGGAATGAGCAAATAAACATGTGGCATATTTAAGGATCTCTCTGTTTTCACCAAGTGCCACCAAGAGAATAATCAATCCCACTAATGATATGACTGAAGCGGAGCTCAGTTTGAACACAGAGCTGAACTCAGCACCCCTCATTTCAATAACAACAGACATTTGTCAGTGTCTCAAGAGAGTGAGTTCCATTAGGAAAGTCTTCTATGGGTAACGCAGTGACAGGCATGAGTCAGATTAGCACACTGTGCGGATATACTGCAGGCTTAGCAGTTCATTTGAAATGTCTTTGGATAAGCCCTCCTGCACACTGCCCAAGGGAAGTATTTGCTCAATGTAAGTGGGGCTCGCCACGCATCCAAGCAAAGGATGATTTGCATTATGAGTGTAATTGGGACTGCCTAATTTGTTGGCTCCCTAATATATTTATCTACGGTTATGACCATCATCACTCAAAAAGCCTCCTCGAATGCTTTCAAAAAGCTTTCATCAATGCTTTTCATGAGTGCAAAGGATTAATTGAGCAATGAATTTTGGAATAAGCATTGTAGCATGAACAGAAGTAATGAAAACCTCCCTGCCAGTCGTCCCTCAATTTCACACACACACAAAAAAGAGTGTTTTTCATTTTTCAGAATGTCATGGTTCTCAAATGAAATATATTGAAAGTTTTTGAGCAAATGCATCAGGCAACCAGGGGCACCAGAGTGCGATCTCTAGAAAAGCGGGACACAAAAAGATTTCTACACTGACAGTAAAGACATTTATAATATTACAAAAGATTTCTATTTCAAATGAGTGCTGTTCTTTTGAACTTTCTTTTCATCAGAGTATCCTGAAAAAAAATGCATAAAATAGTTTCCATAAAAGTATAAAGCAGAGCAACTATTTAACCCTCTGGGGTCTGAGGGTGTTAATGTTAATAACAGGAAATGTTTCGTGAGTGACAAAACAGCATATTAGAATGATTTCTGAAGCATCACGTGACACTGAAGACTAGAGTAATGCTGCTGAAAATTCAGCTTTGTCATCACAGGAATAAATTACATTTTAAAATGTATTACATTTTTAAATTGATCAAATAAATGCAGCCTTGGTGCACACAAGAAACTTCCTTCGAAAACATTAACAGATAATACCAACCACAAACTTTTAAACAGTAGTGTATATCATTTATTTGTATTATATTTTAACAAAACCAAGAAAAATTTAACATACAATTAAAGTTAAGTCAATGTCAGTTGCAATTTACCTTGGTTAAAGGAAAGGAAAGGAAAGGAAAGGAAAGGTATAATCCATGACATTTCCAGTCTTAAACATATCTTTCCCTGAATGTCCCTGAAATTCAGGTTGTCTATAATGCTGTAAATCCCGGTGTCAGTATAAGTCTAAGACAAGGCTGTTGTATTGCCCCTTTGATTATCAAACATATGAATTATTTTTTCGAAAGTTGTCGAAATCTACTTGATTTGCGTCAATAGGTCTGGACTGCAATCTCTCAGTTTGATTGGGCATGACACTTCTGGTCTCAACAGTCTCTTTGATATCTTGAGATGGGAGCAGCTGGTGGGGTGAAGACTGGCCTGCTAAAGGAGATGACTGGCATAGACAGATCTGAGCCACACTGCTGGAGAAAGAGCAGAGCTCCATCCTTTATCAGCTCACTGTTACCGTTCAACCGTTCAGGTGTAAAGTGCTCTGGGGCAATCAGATCACTTTCTTCATGTAAGTGTGTGTGTGTGTGTGTTTTCATGAAGGGGCAAATAGTTGGAGCGTAATAGAGGCTTCCCATCCCTAATGATTCCCACCCAGAGCTGTTTCTAACAGGAAGCCAGACCCTCTTTCTTTGTGTATGTGTGTGTGTGTGTGTGTGTGTGGCTTCAGTCTCTTAGCATGGAGACATGACATTTATCCAAAGGAGTAGGTCGTAATGAGATCTGCAGTGAGTCGTGTAGAGAAAATCTTTATTAATTTATAACAGAATATTTTTCTTGTGACTATATCAAAGGCAACATTTCCACAAATAATTGCATGGTGGTTTGCCAGACAATTAGTAAACACACACAGCCAGCTCCATATTTGCACCCATTATGCTTTTATAGAGCATCCTGAATACAGTCACAGACTATCAATTCAGCTCCAGCATATTTGCTTTTTTAAAATCTGGCAGTCGATGGAATAATTACGGTTTTTTGCATCGTGACATTTCCCACTCAAGTTCTCATTATTGTAAAGGGAAAAATCTCATTCTCATTATCAGAATACAGTAATAAAAATGACCTGGTCTTAAAATTGTTTATTTTATTTATTTATTTTTTTTTTAAAAAAAGGCATATTAGAATAAAATAATATAAAATATAAAAAATAAAATAAAATAAAATAAAATATATGACCTGGACATTTCTTGACAGTAAGATTCAGTAAGTCCTATATCCCTATTTCACACTTTAAGAGCTCTGTGGGCGAAAATTTAGGACATAAAAA
This sequence comes from Tor tambroides, assembly GCA_021397915.2. NCBI lineage: Eukaryota > Metazoa > Chordata > Actinopteri > Cypriniformes > Cyprinidae > Tor > Tor tambroides. The sequence continues at coordinate 21,617 of JAFVLL020004044.1, forward strand.
AGGGGCGTTTACGGATTATACACAGAAACCTTATGTAACAGAAAAGCAGTACACTTGCACTACAGACAGAAGATCAAAGATCAATGAGTCTCATCTTGATTATAATGAGTGTCTGTCAGATGCAAGTCAATCTATGTAGAACATAATGGCAAACATGCACAAGATGAAAGAGAACAGAACGAGGAGCACTAGAAGCCGGAAGCAGAGGCATGCTTTCAAGATTTTCTTCTTGCTTTATTCAACTGCTCTAGATCAGAGTGAACCTTGCCTTGTTGAGAACGACACAGACACAAGATCAATGGTAGGGCTTATTGTTCATCCCATGTCTCTAGGAGAATGGAACTCAATCCAATGCTCAGCACAGGAGGGATCCCCCTTAATCTACATAGCGACTCCACATGACATGCAGAAACCCAGAGCACAGAACACAATCAAAACAGCATGAACATTAAAACTGTTTTTTATGTTTTTATGGCATCTGTGATCTTTTAGTTTTCAACAGCTTGGAAACTGTGGAATCAACAGTTGGTAAAATGTTACTGCGCTTTTTTTGCCCAAAAGCTGCCAATGTGGCGAACTTTACAAGTTTTATACTTTATCCTGAAAACAGTTTCTCAAAATACTAAAACAGACATATTATGACATATACTGATATTAATTTGTGCAAGATGGCTTAATCATACAAGGCTGCGCAATTTTGATTGTATAAAACCTTTTTCCCTGTTAAAATCATGGCTATGTTTACAACTTGTATGATTTCTAACAAGTTCACCATTTTGTATAAATTAGGATTCTCGTATGAAATGAAATAAAATACAAATTAAATTAAATTAATTTAATGTTAATGTTTGATATAAAGACGAGTTACAAAAATAAAATAAGACTTTTCACTTTTGCAAATAATGGACATTAAAATTTGGTCAGACTATCAACTCCCGCACATTTTTTATATTTTTTTTTTTAAATCTGGCAGTCAGTTAAATAATTAAGGATGTTTCCCTACAAATTCTCATTATTGTAATGTGGAAAAAATCTAATTTTTACTATCATAATAATGAAAATGATCCCAAAACAATACTTTTTGTAAAAAATAAATAAATAATAATAATTAAAGTACAACAAGGATGACCATAATATTAGAATAATAAAAAAATAATGTTAAAAAAATAAAATAAAATAAAATAAAATAAAAACTTCAATAGATCGGATCATATAAAAATGTAAGATTTCAGCATCTCATATAGGTTAAGATGTCAGTGTTCTCATATCATGTTTGATATAATGAGGACAGTCTTGCAAAAAATGAAATTAGACTTTTCACTTTTGCAAATTTTGGACATTTGAAATTTAGTTCAGGTCAACACAGGTTCATATTTTGTGATAAGTTTAATAAAGCCAATAATTTAGTATGGATGTGGTCTAACACATCAATTTAGTAGAGCAATTTGCAAAATAAAATATGGTGTCCTAAAGCAAACTATCTCCATAACATTCCAAGGGTAAGAAACACACTTCCAAGGTAACGTAGCTGTAGCATCTCTGTTCAAAACAAAAAATCTTGGCTTTTAACACGAGACAAAAAGGCATGGGAACAGAGCCAGATAATCCAGAATTTTATTGCTACCCAGGAGACTTCACAGAGTTCTCAGTTATGTTGTCTCACATGTCTCCATGTTCCTGAGGAGAAATAAATTGTTGGCATACAGTAAGAATTTGATGAGAGAAGTCTTTGTATTGAAATCTCTGACTCTGGTATCTTAGCAGAGTTTGTGACATTTAAAGGGATAATTCACAAAAAAAGAAAAGAAAGAAAATTCTGCCTTTCTTTACTCACCCTCAAGTTGTTACAAACCTGTATGAATTTCTAACCAAACTGGTAGCCATTGATTTGAAAGCAGTATGAAAAAAAACATGGATGTCAAAGGCTCCCAGCAACTGTTTGGTCACCAACATTCTTCAAAATATCTTCTTTTGTGTTCAACAGAAGAAATAAATTCAATATGAGAGTGAGCAAATGATGACAGAATCTTAATTTTTGGGTGAACTATCTCTTGAAGATATCTTTTGAAACTCATGCGAGATTACTGGTATTTATTTCAGTATCTCAAAAACCTGAGAAGCAGACAAAGCAAACGTCTTCATCTGCTCTCCATTCATTCTCAATGCTGTCTTGGAGAAATGATCAGAGATCTCATTCCTGATTTTTCTTTCCTAAGGGGAATGTCCATTAAATTCACTGAGAGTAACCTGCGGACCAAAGCAGCTCTGGACAACAGCCTGTGTGCCAAAGAAAAAGATAAAGGAAACGTGCAAAATGTAATAATCACTGACCAAGCCTTCCAAAAGCATAGGGCAGTGATGACACGAGACCAGTCTGACCTGCAGATATGTCTTAATAAGCAAGGAAAAGATGAGAAGATCAGATGGTGAGATTGAGACAGAAGCTGTGGGGGAGATGAGCATGACCTCTGGGCAATGTCAGGATGCTCTCAGCGGCTGGACAGTGGAAGTAGAGTGCTTTTGAAAAGTGGTTATGGAATAGGGTTAGGAGCAAATACATCTAGAATTATGGCTAGAAATTCAACTAAATGGCATATGCAATCAATTTTACCTCTGTAACGTGATGTGTTTACAAGGAAATTCAAGGAGGAAATGAAAAAAGCAAGTTATTACTTTTCAATGACTTTTTGCACTGATGAATCATGCACAATAACACCAGGAGCGTGTACAAAGAAAGTAAACAGAGTCAGTTTTGATTTCATACTGTCTTTAAGATCATCATTTTAAAGCCCTCGAGGAAGAGGGTGATTCTATCACTCACTTTCTTTTGGAACGTCTCTACAAATAGTATTCCCTCCCCAGAGTGTTTTTCAAGGGCACAACAAGACATTTGCTTAAAATGTCACCACAACAGGCCAACACAGTTTACCAAGATCAGATCATGTGATTGCTTCAGGCTTATTATGAATAGAAATGACCAAAAAAAGGTGTTCCCAAAAGATGATTTACCTCACAGTACTCCGTGATGATGCAGAAGGCGTCTCTCTTCAGGAAGCTGGTGTAGAACTTGAGGATGGCAGGATGGTTTAGCTGAGAGAGAAGCTGAGCCTCTTGAGTGGCACGGACTGTCTCATTGGGTTTCAGACCACCAACAGGAATCTCCTTCAGCACCTTCCTGCACAATAAACCACAGAGAGGAGGGTAAAAATCATGGAAATAACATATCTTGAGTTGAATTATAATGTGCCATGAAGAGGAGCCTGTGGTTTCAATATGCTTTAATACTGTATACAAGACAAGTCAAAAGATTTTTAAGAAATTAATATAATTAAGAAAATGCTATATTTTTGATAGTCTCTTTTTGCTCATCAAGGCTACATTTATTTAATCAAAGATACAATATTGTGAAATATTATTACAATTTAAAATAACTGTTTTCTATTTTAATATATGTCAAAATGCAATTTATTCCTGTGATGACAAAGCTGAATTTTCAGCAGCGATTACTCCAGTCTTCAATGTAAAATGAAATCGTGCACAATTACTAATAATGGGTCTTAGCATTATCAACGTAACTGAAGTTGCTGCTTAATATTTTTGTGGAATATTTTTTTGAGGATTCTTTGATGAATAGAAAGTTCAAGGAACAGCACTTATTTGAAAAATAAACATTTTGTAACATGTATGTAATGTCCCTTTTGATCAATTTAATATGCAATTTATGAATAAAATTATTAATTTCTTTTCTTTTTAAAAATTACTTAATCCAAACATTTGAATGGTAGTGTATCACGGTTTCCATAAAAAATATTAAGCAGTAAAAACTTTTTCCAACATTGATAATAATAATAATAATAATAATAATAAATGTTTCTTGAGCACCAAATCAGCATATAAGAAAAAATTCTGAAGGATCATGTGACACTGAAAACTGGACCAATGGCTTCTGAAAATTCAGCTTTGGAATATATAAAAAATATTTTTCTTTTAAAAATATTTATAATTTTTTTTTTTTTTTACTGTATTTTTGATCAATTAAATGCAGACTTGGTGAGGATAATAGACTTATTTTCAAAAACATTAAAAAATATATATTTAAAAAATCCGACCTTTGACCAGTTTAATGTCCATCAGCAAAGTCAGTCACATTCATCATTACTCACATTATTCATTTTCTAAGTGCATATTCTAATTAAGCATCCTACTTTCACTGGAAGCTCAAGATTTACAGCTAATCCAACCAGGGAAAAAAAAAAAAAAAAAAGAGTTAAAGAGTGATAGACTGTGGGTTTTGCTCTCAAGACAAGAGCCCCGCCAAATCAACCTGCTCATCTCATTGCTTGTTCAGCCTTTAATTTTCCACAGTCTCTCTTCAATTTCCTACTTCCCAAGCCCTGGCACCACTGCTCAGATGCACTGTGTTTATATAAGCGTCACGTCCCTCAATTACCAGCTGTAACCTGGCCCCAAAAATGGCATTTAGGGAAGAACAGATTGTTTTCCCTGACCTTTTCAAGCTTGAAGGGATCGGGAAGCCAGGGCCACACTGTAAATTCAGTCTGTCATTACTCAACAAATTATGAAGGGTCACTGTAATTATTTTGCTTTTAGTGTTAAAATGGAAGGAGAGACACATGCATTGACAGAAAGTTGCCTTGGGCTATTTGACCTTTTGCAATGAGAAGGAAGAAAGAATCAGCCACCTTCTGATGCATTTCAGATGAAAGACACTCATGATGAGACTGATTTAAAATCAGAGAAAATCCATCTGAATAAAAACAATAAGCATAAATTATTATGCTATTATTAAATTCTAAAAACCGATGGTCTTGAATAATGCAGAACTTGTGATCATTAGCCATTTTTAAAAATGAAGAATGATCTTGGAATGAATGATAATTGGAGAGAAACTCTGTGGAGGATTATTTTTCCTCCAGTCGGCAGCAAAAATGACTGCCACGTCTGCTGATCAAACTTTCATAACACGTCATAATTCAAGCTAAAGCGACAAATAAGGAATGCTCAGAGCGGCTAATTTAATCCCATCGGCTTTTAGCGAGAAGAAAAATGCAAATGAGCATTTAACACAAAGCAGGGATTTAAAATCATATTTTAGTGACCTTATTTCCAGACCTTAAGGGAGTTAATCAAATACCACCAACAGAGAGGAACACACTGCATCTGCCTCCTGGTTTTGTTGTAAATTGGTTCTCAGGTTGTTGAAGGAGGACTCTCATTTACCTCTCCTCTCTCTACTCCTACATGCTGTTCTTTCCTCTTCCTACTTGAAAATCATTACAGCAAAGGGAACAGGTAAAGTGCACTTCAGTAGCTCAATGCTGGCCTTGGATAGCTCTCATTCGTCATGTTTCCCTGGAAGCTGAGACACGGGCCTAATAGGTAATGTGTTTTTAAAGATGCAGGAAGCAACTCCTTAATGGAGCAGTTCATTCAGAACTAAACATTTTGACATCTCAGGTCCTTTCAAGCCCATATGACTTGATATATGGGCAACGGAGCTTTTAAGCATCAAAAGTACAAGTGCAAAAGTATCATAAGATAGATTAATAAAAGTTGTCTACTGTATGTGATTAGTGTGCTACATTCTGTGCTGGACTTTTGATAAAAGCGTCTGCAAAATGACTAAATGTAAAAGCAAAAAAGGTCTATTATCCATAGTATAGCAATGCTTTAAGCTCACACACAAGTGACAAGCAGTTTTTGTTGGTAAACATGGCAAATTTTTGTGACCAGCTTGAACATGATCAAAATCGCACATGGAACTTGTTTCATGAAACTCCTGATGACCTGGATTCCTATTTGAAATTATTGGATTTTGTCAGTGAAATTTCACCAAGCAATTGTAAAAGTGACCGCACCATATAACAGCAGTGGGATAAACAGACAGCTATTAATCACTGTAACTGTATCATGAGTCAGTGAGTTGAACCGGATCCGATTTCATCAACGAATCACTGAGGATGATTTTGTGAACTTGTATGGTATGGTATGGCTCTTCTGACGTTGAATTTGCTCGTAAAACATTCTCTTGCAAAAGTTCTGAACATCCTCAACTTTGCGTTTGCTCCAGGCTTGGTTCCAGAATCAAATCTCCGAGGATGCCTCTGATATTAGTGAGGGTATATGCTAGCCTTCATGCACATTTTTTTAAATATATTTTTTTCTCGTCCATTGCTATCACTATGTCAGTCATTGCAATTTTGAGAATGAATCCCACATTTATAAGTGGATGTTATTTCTAAAACTTTGCAACATGTACATGGCTGCTGGTCCTCTTAACAGCATTAAAAACAAAACTTTTATTCAAATTATGAATGGATTTTATGTAGCCTAGAAGGCACGAAGAGTGCTCCCTTTATAATCAATAAATGGTTGTCACTCATCTTAGTTCATCGCAATTCCACAGTTCTGTTGTAATCCTACACTGGAAGCTCTACACTGCACAATGAATCTCTTATTTGTCTACACTTTGTTTGTTATAATGAGATGATTCACAAACATGCAGAACTCAGCACTGGACAAAAATTCTGGTGTTTTGAGTGTTGAGTGGATTCTAACTGAAACACTTCTGATAGGCCATTGTGTACAAGAAATCAACATCAAGTCTTCGATGCTCTCCAGAGCACAAACACAATTACACACCAGAGCGTTTGCCAAATCTGTTTTGTCATTATGCTATTACTATAGCTTCAACTTAGGCTGCTCTTGCTTACATTTGAGGGTGTTAGTATAGTTTTTCCTCCCACCTCATATTATTTCCATTGCCAGTTGTTTTGCAAGAGAATGCAGAAGTTTTGCAAGAGAATGCTAACGTGTTTTTGGAGCTAATCCAAAAGCTTTGAAATATAATTTCTGTAATATAATATCTATTTTTTTCACCATGTTCCTTCAGCAACTCCATATCTTGGTCAACTAATTAATTGCAAAGATCTGAATCAGAAGAATGACTGATTCATGAATTGGACATTGCTAAAAGCTGGAGCTTTGTGTTTTCCTAAGGAAAAATCGTACCGAAATCGCACAAAATGAAACAATATGAGAATAAGTAAATGATGGCAGACCTTTCATTTTTTTGTTGAACTATCCCGTTAACCTTTTCAATGTGCACAACAAAATGTTTTGTGCACATAATGCCTCTAAGTGGCACTACACCCCCAGGGAAATAAAGCAAGATTTCTTTATCATGCTATAAGATGTCATACACTGCCCTCCAAAAGTTTGGAAACACCCCTGGCAAAGTGTGGTTTTGGACGATATCAGCATAAATCCTTATCATTTTTTGGTGCAAATACTGCACATTAAAGTAACTTCACATTATCATTGAAGACCAGTAATAATAATTTTCATTTTGATTACATAATAATGACAATATATACATCTCAAAGTCAGACATGCCCCTTTGCCAGCTGTCCATAAGAAGTGTCCAACCAGTGTGAATCATCTTTGGGCAATCCTTCAGGAGGCTTGGAGTAATATATCAAGTCTATGTTTGAATAAACTGACATTTCGGATGCCCAGATTATGCAGAGCTGTAATAGCTGCTAATGGTGGATATTTTGATGAATTGAAAATTTAAGTTTTTTCTATGTATAAACTGTTTATGTAATAAAATATGTTTTCGTAGTTTGTGTTGTCCCTTATCAGTGCAAAATTATCACAAATTAAAAAGGATTCATGCCAGTATTGTCCAAAACCCCACTTTCTAGGGCGTTTCCAAACTTTTGGAGGGCAGTGTATCTCTCTGGAGAGAACTATAACTAATGCTCAACTTCAAACTAAATATTCAAGCATAAGTGATGGATAACACCAGGTCTACTCATATTGCTCAAACCAACAACTCAATTTTTTGCATGTTTCAGTTACCAGTCCAGATTTGTAACCAACCCTAACAAACAACATGTCCAACGTGATCAACTCCATGATGAAGTGATGTAGCAGCTCAAATAACAAACAATGATTTTAATGGCACAAACACTAGGCCGCACCATTCTGAAGCTCACATTAGTGAGACTTACTTCAATGGCGAGACACACAAAGAATCATTACATTGAAGTATGACAAGTCGGTCTAATTTCGAAAATCTAATTTCATCTTGGCCACTTCCTCCCATGTCTCATTAGAGCTAACATACCTTGATAATGCATTATGTCACAAGACCAATCTAATGAACAGTTCAGCTGATGTTGTGGAAAGCCATTTACACTCTGTATTATGGATTCACATTAGAAGCTTCTACCTGAATAATGATAAGAGATCAAAACAACAGCATATTACGATCATCCATAAAGCTGTTACATCATCCAAGATAATATGTTTCTGTTGATCCACTTCATTTCAAGTAAAGGATCCAGTCAATTACTGGATAAACTAAACTCTATTTACAATTGATCATAACCAACCTACTGTTTACATGTTGATAGCATGTGAGGGGTTTTATCTTCTAGCGGTAAGATGGCACTTAATAGCTTTACTTGAAACATTTTCATGAACATTTAACATGAGGCAGTCATCTTTAGCTGTGACTACAGTATATTCATGAAAACAACCTCTCATTCCTTATATTGCTATTGCATATATAGTACAACACACGAAAATGCATTCAGTCTCATCTCGTTAATGTAAACATCCACTAATCAATCTGTTCTCTAGTCTGTTATATAATGAATGATAGATAGTCCCCTCATGTCAAAGCAGATACGTGCCTATATTCATTTCTCTTAGGACCATAATACAGTATTGAACCCCTTCCATAATTTAGTCTCTAGTTTAAAAATTTGTCAAGGACACATATGGGTCATTTAAAATCCAAAAAATAATATATTGCTGTACAACAGTCTTGATATTAACTTTATTTTGAAGGTAGATTAAATACAGGTATCTACAAGACTCTCTAATAGGGTGACATAAATATGAAAAATACAGAATGACTATACAAACCTGCTCTGCAAATATACTACTCTGTTGGTACAGTTACATGATAAGCACAATGAGAATGTATAATTTAATTTATTCTAAATGTAAATATGTTTCAATTTCAACCTCACCATACATGTTTATTTAAACCCCAGGCATTTTTTTTACGTGTGGCAGAATGTAAAGAAAAGCTCAGCTAGACCTCTTCTGACAGAAAATGGCATATCATCGATAAAAAAACATCAATCACTGAAATTTCCTGTGGTGAATAATTGAACACGCGTTCATGTCCCATTTCTTAGTCTCTCTCTGGAGGCGTAGAGGCAATTTAAGATCTATTTTAAAGATATTGGAAAGCTAAGCAAATAACCAACCACAATCCTTTGCAATTTTAAACTGCATGGTTCCATATTCTATTTCAACCCTGACATCAGATGAAACAGGTATGAATATACAGTAAATGACAGGGTTCTGTTGATCAGCTCCCACTCATTTTCACAGTCTACATCCTTTGAACCAAAGCCGTGGCCCAAATTAAACTGCCACCCCTTATCTGTGATGAGGTTTTGAAAATAATTACATCATCCTAGATTATCACATACACAATTAGACCATTAATTCAGACTCAGACTGGCTACAATATGAATGGATTATATTCATCATCAACTGAGCAACTCTCTATAAATGTGGCAAAATGTTTTGCTTTTTGAGGTGTTAAGGTCGGATAACCCTAAAAGGCACTGTCACAATTACTATGACGTGTAATGTAAAAAATAAACAGAGAGAAAATTCCCATGATACGTGAACCAGGTCAGTGAACCAGGTCAGTTTAAAGGTCTGGAATCAAATAGATGTAGCAGCATAGACCAAGAAAGCCCCAAATCTGTCATGCAGTGGTGTGCAAGGAAAGGATAGAGTGCCTAAGAGAGAGAGAGAGCAAAATCAGGAGGTGGAGAGAGACCAGCCGGTACAAGAGTCTGGGCACCTGCAACAAATTGGGAGATTTCTGGAGAACCTGGACCCAAGTGGAAGGTTGCATAACTGGGAGCTGGATCATGAGGTGAGCAGAAACAAGCACTGCTGCCAGGAGTCTCCGGGGAATCTTGTCTGACAGGCAAATCCACAGAGGACAAGCTGAAAGTGGGCTAGCAAGGCTGAAGAGAGAAACATTCCCCTCCTTGAATGAGATTAGCCGCTTCTGGCCTCTGAGAGAAGAATAAACAAATGATATTCATAATGCTCCAGATTCACTACACTAGTGTTTTGTTATAAGTAACTGCTGCATTGTAATAAAGAGACAACTGTTCCTCATTTAAAACGGAAATACTCAATAGTACATGAGGGGTCAAGAGGTCAAGAGATGAAATCAGCAGTCACAAACAAGATAACAAACCATTTGTTTACACCATTCAAAATCTCATTTCAGATTTAATCATAGTGCACCTTGTTCAACAGAGTTCATGAGAGATGTCTGCTTTGAGACCAAATGATTCTTTTTAGTCAGATCTTAATGAATTGATTCATCCAGTACCCAAAAACTTCTGAAAGATTAGTTCACTAACTTCAAATGTTCGTCATTCAAAGGTATTGTTCAACCACTTACAGTTCTTTTGTGTACTTATAGAGGTTTGAAAGCTCCATTCATTGTAACTGCATGGAAAAATGTGACAAACATTTCCTTTTGTGCTGCAGCAAGAAAAAAGTAATAAGAACAACATGAGCACCAGTTTGTTAACTAAAACAAAATCTGAAACTATTAAAAAAATATTTGGTAACTGAAATAAACCTGAAATGACATACATACATAAACACAAACACACACACACACACACACACACACACACATAATAGTTAAAATGAAATGACTAACTGAAAAATAAGGTTTTGAAAGAATACAAATTACTAAAACTAAAATTGAAATAAAAATTATTAAGAAGCTATATAGAAATATTAAAAAAAAAAAAAAAAAAGAACAGAAAAAAATGACAAATCACACAATTACTACAATTTTTAAACTATAATTAAAATGAATATCGAAAATATAAAAATAAAAGCTAATTCAAACTATTAATAGATACTACAACAGTACATATAACTAAAGTAACACAGATGAGCATAAGTAAGTGATGACAATTGATTATTTTTGGGTTAATTATTCCTTAAAATACAACATGAATTGTGATACCTTAACTAGGACAAAGTGGTTAAATGATAAGTTTGCTATTATAATCATCTTTGTCCTTTAAGTATGTAGATTTATTTAGAAAACAACACCACTTGGTACCTTTTTACCCACAGTGGTACTTTTGGCACTTTTGTGAGACTATTAATGAACACCAGAGCAGATGATGGGCTGCTCTTCTCTGCTCACATTCATTATTTTAACAGAGATGTTGTTTGCGTAAAGGTCACACTTCTCAAAATGCCTCCCCATCTTGATAAAATACTAATTGTGTCACACTGAATATATATGAATCATATAATTTTCTTTCTTCTATAAAACACAAAAGGAGACGTTCAGCAGAATGTCCAAGCTGCTCTTTTATCATACAAGATAAGTAGATGGTGATTTGAATTCTCATGGTCCAAAAAGGACAAAATAGGCATCATAAAATCCTATAATGCAAGACTCTAGTACATGAATTTAAAGTGATAAATGAGACGTGAAAACAAAAACAAACCAGAGGTAAGCAATATGTGTAAAACACTCCGTCTTAAAACGGGCCTCATATATCAAAAGTAGGTAAAGAGAAGACCATTATTTACAATCACAAATAAGCAATAAGCACGGCTCTAAAAACATACAAGCTCTACAGCTTTACATCATATTCAGTCTACTGTATATATATTCCAATTCCAGTCTGACTATATAAAGCATTCAAGCAAACGCTGAAGCAGTGGCTTTTCGGAAAGACCTGTTATGGGACCCACAGGATGCGAGCCCTACTTTTGGGGCGAATCCGGAATAGGAAGCCATTTGTCTGGGCTAATAAAGCCCAGTGAGAAGCCAGCTGGAGGAAAGGGGTACGGCAGTCTCAGCTCACAGCGCCCAGCACTGACATTTGGCTCTCACAAAGAAACAAAGGAGTTCATAGCACTGTAAGAGCCACTGAGGCAGTAACAACAAAACACACACCCAGCAGGATTTTAAGGCTGAGAGAAGACTAAGGAAGGAGAACTGGTGTATAAGTGTGCTGGAGAGAAAGGAACAGGAGGTGCACTGGCATCCTGAAGGTGGGCATTCAGGTTTGGTGCCAGCACTCTGCGTGTGACGGGTCAGAGGCTGGCAAACAGCTGCGATGGGCTAACAAGCAGAAAGCTGAGGGCCAAAGGAACAGTAACCCGTAGCATGACGCTACTCGTCTGTGGGCAGCTAAAGTGTGGAGCTCTTCCTAATTGGCCTCCATTTCCAACAGCTTCTCTCCAGCTTTCAGTTCCAGCTCCTCGTCTGATATGGGTTTCACAGTATGTTGCCAAGCAGAGTGTGATAGACATGGAGAACAGTTAAAAGCAGCAAATGAACTGACAATATTGTAACTGGCTCTTCTCCAGGCAGTTTGCTTGTGTATATGAATCCAATTATAAACCCACAGAGCAAAAACTGTAAAAAAATCAATACGTGAAGGACAATATGCGGCCAGTTGGTCTAAACAGCAAAATACGGTGATCACGACAGAACTCTACTGTCCAAGATCGATAATACACAGATGAAACTATCCATTAGAAATCCCATTCATCTTAATGGCAGTTGCTAAGATGGCCCATACAGGTGATTACTTATACAAAACTATCATCGACTTCAGAAGACTTGAAATACAAATGGTCATATGCACCACTTTTATGATATTTTTATAGTGCTTTACATCCCCAATAATTTTAATTGCATGGAAAAGAGTGACTACTATGATTCTTTAAAATTTCTCCTTTGAGCTCTACAGAAGGAAAAAAAAAATATTATTGATAAGGAAATTATATCAGGGTGAGTAAATAATTACAGTTAGTTTCAATTTGTGGCTGAACTATTTTATTTTTATTTGGCTAATTTCTCAAAACTATTGCATATAATAAACTCCATAAACTATAAAAGATTTATTTTGTTTTATTTTATATTATTTTAATACAAAAGATTTCTATTTCAAATAAATGCTGTTGTTTTAAACAGTCTATTTATCAAAGAATCCTGGAAAAAATTGTCACAGTTTCTACAAAAATATTAAGCAGCCTACTTAATATTTTTGAAATTTATTCATGAAATTATTTTTCACCATTAAATGATTTCTGAAGGATCATGTGAAGGATCAGCTTTGCCATCACAGCAATAAATTAAAATAGGATGAAAAAAAGTTATTTTGTAATAAATTGTAATAATATTTCACAATATAACTGCTTTTACTATATTTTTGATCAAATAAATGCAACCTTTGTAAGTATAAAACGCAACTTTCAAAAATATTTCAAAAATCTCACCAACCCCAAACTTTTGAATGGTAGTGTAACTGTGTTTCTCAGATGTTTATAAGAAGACATGAAACTATGTACAAAATTGGTTGCCTAGGAAAAAGATCAACAGTTTAGTGCTCATTCCCACCTTTGACCAGAATAAAGAGCCACATAATAAATCCACATATATAACAGACACCGCAAAATATCTGTTCTGTTCTGAGACCAATATCTTCATGAATGAATGAATGAATGAATGATGCATTTATATAGCGCTTTATTGTGTATTTCCGTACACCCAAAGCGCTTTACAATCATGTGGGGGGTCTCT
>JAFVLL020004046.1:0-44112 GCA_021397915.2 Tor tambroides
TTAAAACAAAAAACTTTTGAAGTGTTTTACTTTGCATGTAATGAATCTAAAATATATGAACGTTTCACTTTTTGAAATAAGTTACAAGAAAAAATGAACTTTTTCACCATATTCTAATTTTCTGAGATGCACCTGTGTGTATATGTATGTGTGTATATATATATATATATATATATATAGGTGTTTCCCCAATGAATGTGCGAACTTCTTGAATGGCAAAGAAGTAACATTTAATTGATCAGGGGTTTTTTTTTTTTTTTTTTTTTTTTTTCACTTCAATTTTTTTTTAATGATAGTGAAAAAAATAGTATATTAACTAATAATATAGTATTAATTTTAACTATTTAAACTATAATTTACACTATTAATTTAAACTCAAGACTTAGAAGACACAAATAAGATCCATGATTACTCAATTTAAAAAAAAACTACTTGGGGAAAAAATGTTTTATACTAAGTTGTGTTTTTAATAGGTGTTTATAATATGGTTTGTTTAATGATTATTCAATCAAACTTAGTGGCTCATGGATCTTAACCTTAAACCTTTCTGTTTCTTTGAATTTAAACTTTATTTTTCATTTGTTGAATACTAGCTCATTTTTATAACTGATCAAAATCTATTTGCAGGAGAAATGATACTTTTTGCAAATGAGATGCTGTTGTTTTCAAATTGTAAATCTGAAAGAATTGAAATTCACAGCAGCTTCAGCACCACTAGATGGCGCCTGCCTGATCTCAGCACAGTCCACTCCAGATGCTCTCCTCCAATCAACTCTCAACCCGGCATGCTTTTGTTAACAGGAAATGCAGGAAAAGTGTTGCTTGATGAGTGTCCTGAGGTTTTTTTTTTTTTTATTTTTTTTTTTCCTGATCTTACATAAGGCTTGCATTTCTCTGTGAATCCTCCGAGTATGTTTTGCTTGCATCTTCCTCTGGGGCTTGAAGTTTGGGGCCTTCTCATGCAAAGGCATTTGTCCACAGATAAAGCCAGATAAATCATCTCAAATTAAAGGGCTGGTTCACCCAAAAATCTGTCATCAATTAAAAATAAAATCACTTTTTTTGCATGTAGCTATATGAGGGTGTGTAAATGGTGTCATCGTTTTCATTTTTGCTTGAATTGTCACTTTAATTTTCTTTTAGCATTTCTCACAGAACCACAATAGCAAAGTCATTTCCAGACTGCACTGATAAATGTGCTTGGCATGTTCTCATTGTGGCATAAAGAGCTCAAATAATGCAATAATGCTTTGAGGATAAGAGTCTGTATGGGTAGTAATTGCACATAGTCATGCAATGGGACGATTTGTCGTTTTTTGTATTTTTCCATTCAGAAGTCTGCTAGAGACCCCTTCGTTCTTCTGGTTGTACCTCAAAGCTCACTGGTCTAAAGGGATTCTTGACAAAAACTAATGTGGATCAGATCAGTTGGAATGTTTCCTGGTTTAAATGCAGGAAAAATACAAGAATCCAAGGCAATTGTAGAAACAAATAGATTCCGTACTTTCATTTTTTGGTGATTTGCACCAGCAGGCCAACCTGGATCAGTTGCAGCCGTGTATGCATGGTCACGTTTCATGCTTAAACTTGAGTTATGCGATTAAAAGATTTGTATAAAAGGCTGTGGAAAAGATACATGTTAGCATTTTATTGCTTGGCTAAATTGGCAAGGAAAAAGCGGATCCTTCAAAGCTTGCTGAATGAAGATCAGCTGGTACTGGCAAGTGAAATAAAGAATAACCTGAATGAAGAATAATCATCATGAATCAGCCATTAGTCAGCGCTGTGTGTGTTCTAATATTAAGGGAAGTAGTGCTCTCTGTCATGCATGCTGCCATATTCTTACTATTTCTGCTTATTTGCTATATTCATAAAATACAGAATACTTAACTCATTGTTTGATTTGACTGCCAAAAGTTCAATCATTTTTAGACAAAATTTGCAAGATGAGAACTCAGAAGACATTTTTCTGTTTCTGGTCCTTTTTTTTTTTTTTTTGTTCCATACAAATCAGACTTTTTTGTGTACATTTTTTTTTTTCTTTTGCTTCAGTTTTTTTTTTCTTGAGCACAGAAAACATTTTTCTTGCTTATTTTGCTTTTTCTCTTTAATACACATTTTTAATGCACTTTTTTTCTCTCTCTCTCTCAACCCTCATATTGAGTTCAAGTCATTTTGACTCTGAGAGGATTTTATTTTCCCTGAAAATGCTAGTTAATGTTATTATATTGGACTAAAACCTGATTTTGCTCACACAGGGTATTTAAAAAATGAATTTTTGTACTCTTTTTGACATTTTTTTCCCTCACCTTGTTACACTTGTGGTGTTCCCAGTAAAAAATGACAAAAAAATAATGCTTTTTTCATTCATTCCAAATACAAAACCTGTGCTAATTAAAAGAAAAGAAGATGACAAATATATTCAATCAAAGATTTGGTGGTAGTACTACCAGCCAAAAGTGTTTGAACAGTAAGATTTGTAATGTTTTTTTAAAGAAGTCTCTTCTGCTCACCAGGCCTGCGTTTATTTGATCCAAAGTACAGCAAAAACAGTAAAATTTTGAAATATTTTTACTATTTAAAATAACTGTTTTCTATTTGAATATATTTTAAAATATAATTTATTCCTGTGATCAAAGCTAAATTTTCAGCATCATTACTCCAGTCTTGTCACATGATCCTTCAGAAATCCTTCTAATATTCTGATTTGCAGCTCAAAAAACATTTATTATTATTATTATTATTATTATTATTATTATCAATATTTAAAACATTTTTTTCAGGATTCTTTGATGAATAGAAAGATCCAAAGATCAGTATTTATCTGAAATAAAAAGCTTTTGTAACATACACTATACCATTCAAAAGCTTGGAGTCAGTAAAAAATTTTTAAAATTATAGAATTATTATTAATTACAATTCTATAATTAATTTTTAATTCTAAAAATTATAGAAATTATTTTTTTTAAGCAAGGATGCATTAAATTGATCAAAGTGATTATAAAAGAAACCTGAAAAAATTCTACTCATCTGTTTTCAACAATAATAATAATAATAATGTTTTTTATGCAGCAAATCAGAATATTAGAATGATTTCTGAAGGATCATGTGTCTGGAGTAATGATGCTAAAAATTCAGCTTTGAAATCACAGAAATAAATTACATTTTAAAATATATTCAAATAGAAATCAGTTATTTTAAATAGAAAAAATAGGGATTAGTGGTTGGAGACTCCAGTATGTTCCTCCACAGCTGGACTCCCAGTCCTGTGCTCCACTTTTGGTATTGTCTTTTGAACACAACTACAACACAATAGGTTGAACAATATCCATAAATCAAAACATATCCATTAAAGTACCAACAAGGATTGAAATGCTGACAGATTTGCCTGTGTTTGACTATCATATATACATCATTTTTGTGTCGGTAGTTATTGTCTTAAGTATAATGTATTTGTGACTCTTGGAATTTACCTTATAATTATACAATTCGGGGCTTTCAAGTGATTTTACATCATGGAGTGTGGACAGTCAGGCAGCACATACTTGTTCAGTCTCTTGAATCAACATTCAACATCAATGTCTCCCTGTAATGAGACCAAAATTAGAGATCTTTAGGATATTAGAGGACTTATTCCCCAGTTGACCTCACTCACGTCGCCTCCTTTAATTTCTACTCATCTAGCTGGCTAAACCTCAATTATCTGCGGTGGCCTGGACGTCATCAGGAACCTCCAATTCCAGGCCGGTGGACTGCAGCTGAATATCTGGCGCAGACCCAGAGATCGGCCTCCAGAGTCGAGGCTCATCTCTTGTTCTCCTGGATCCATGGCGCAATGTCTGGTCCCAATAATTTTGTCTGGTCCCTCAGTTTGTTAAAACAAACAGAATCGTGTTTACAGTAATGCACTTACAATGGAGGTCTATGGGGCAAGACACCCAACAGGATAAACATAAAATGCAAACTCAATTGAAAGTATCACCATTATGCTTAAACATTATGTGTTAATGTCTGTACAATGTTATTTCCAATTTTAAACTCCCGTTATGATTATATAATGTCGTTTAACCTTGTAACTTTGTAAGGATACCAAAAAAGGACTCCTCGCAGAGAAAATCCACTCAGAACCATATAGTAACAAAAACAATTTAGACAATTTTACAGCTTGAAATAACACAATTTTGTGCTGAAGAATTAATATCAGTGCTAAAAGCTGTTCAGAATGCCTTTATCTTGTGGCCGTACTTTCGAAATTGAGTATTTGAAAAACTGCAGTGTTTTTCCCCATAGACTTACATTGTAAAAGCATTTCTGTCAAAATTATTTTCTGTGGTAATTGACAGCTTGAATGAACATTCCTTTAAGGCAGTATTCCAGGGTAAAGGCAAGTTAAACTCGACAACACTTGGCATGCTGATTGCCACAAAAATAATTTTGACTCGTCCCTAATAATTTCACATTTGTAAATCCTCCAGAATTGGCCCCATTGAAAGTGCATCACTGTAACCATAATTTTCGTTTTAACTATCATTTTCACTTTTTTTTAAGGAAAAAAGAGGCACAAAAAGTGGTATTTTTATGTTTGTGTGTGTGTGATAAACATTATGCAAATACCCAAATGTAATAAACAAACTTAACTTCTGCTAAACCTAGAACATTCATTTAATCTACTTCAGCTGCGCTGCAAACTTCTGATTGTGACATCAAATGTCTTTCTTCAAAAAACAGCCGTCTGAAGATGACTAAGAAAACATGTCACTATACAATTCAAACCTGATTGGATAAGTTATGTATTGTGCAAGATGACTGTTATTGTGTTGGTGGTTTAATCATTTCAGTTCATGACTAACATCACATGGTCACCCCCAGAAGAGCATAATAGCTTATTGGAACATCAAGAAACGAATCAAAAGTATCTGGAACAGACTTTCTTACAGTTTACAGCTTTAGTGTCTTAATAATACATGCTTGACATTGGGTGAATACATGAGTACAGCTGGTACTTTTTAGCGTGTGGTAATTCCATTCAACCAGGAAACATGCTGACAATAGTTTAACATACTAATTGAGGAGCATCTGAGATGTTTGGGGACACAAAGTTACTCCCAGTGCCACCAGCTCAAATGAACTCCGGCGATCCGGCACACAGAACAATCCAAATGACCCATTTGGCCACTCATCTCAGCAGATGGCACCACACAGATGGCATGGTCATGGTCCACTGTTACAGGACAGACAGGGGAAGTAATGGCCAGGCCTGTGCTTTGTAATGATTACAACAGTGTTGGGAGTCAAAATGACCAGAAGTTGCGATGATCATTAAAGACGATGAACAATAAAAAGCTAACAGTTGCATTCTGATGAAAATAAACTGCAGTTGAACTGAGAGCTTTTTCATAATCCTCACCTTTTTTCACTTAAATGGTCCTGCAATGTAATTATAAAAGAATCACAAAATGCTGTTTAAATGAGTTTTTAATAAAGTATAACATGTGACACTGTAGGACAAGCAACATTTATCATGTGATTGGTCAATGTCCAACAGTATGCAGTGATGCAGTTAATCTCATGCTTTAAAAACAACACGCAGTGGCCTCATAATGTATTTGGACACTCTTAGGATTTTATAACAAAATATCAAACCAAGTGGCATATTTTAAAGGAGACTGAACACTTCAAGCCAGTGTTGGGGAAAGTTACTTTTAAAAGTAATGCATTACAATATTGCGTTACTCCATAAAAAAGTAACTAATTGTGTTACTTAGTTACTTTTAATGGAAAGTAATGCATTGCGTTACTTTTTGTCACCTGGGCTGGGCTTGCTTGTTTATTTTTAATAACAGAAAACCCCGAAGTATTTTTGGTGACTGTAAAGGCCCTTTCACACCAAGAGTGAAATGAATAACGGGGGAAATGTTACGTTACTTTTTTGAAAAAGTAACTCTGATATTTTATTGTTAATTTAAAATTAATGTTACTTTACTATTTACTTGAAAAAAGTAATCTGATTACATAACTCCCATTACTTGTAATGCGTTACCCCCAACACTGCTTCAAGCAAACAATGGTTTGGTTTAATTTTAATATTATTTATTATTTTATTTTTATTGGGCATTTATATATAATGCAATGCCATTCATTTATTTTAAATGCAACTTAAGTGTTCAAATACTTTTTGTGTATTTTTTTTTTAATCTTTTTAACTTCAATGCAGCAGAGCTCAACTACACGAAGTCATGTTTTCCAGAATTGACGTAAAAAATTCCATTAATATCAGTTGCGATTCCATTTATAAAGAGTATAGTGAATATGAAAAAAAAATCACCTGAAGTAACAGCAGATTTCTGTACGCATACAACTTTTGATTGTCATATTAATCCTGTGTGATTTTCAGTTTTGAATTGAAATGTGAAACTCATGACAGTAAAACGTCCCTCATTCTTACATTC
Source organism: Tor tambroides (assembly GCA_021397915.2). Lineage (NCBI taxonomy): Eukaryota > Metazoa > Chordata > Actinopteri > Cypriniformes > Cyprinidae > Tor > Tor tambroides. The sequence continues at coordinate 6,450 of JAFVLL020004046.1, forward strand.
TTTATTCTTTTTTATCATTACTTAGTCTAAAATAATGGAATTTGTGGGTTGAAGCTTTCAGAAATACAGCAAAACTGAGCTATTTCCAAATACTATGGTTGTTCTCTTCTGGTGTGGATTATTTTACAAATATCTGTGTGCAAATTCTTCTACATTTACTGCGGGATACATAAAAAAATGAATCGGTTCAAAGACGGTATCGTCCCAGAAGGCGTGACTTCAATATCTCCTAAAAGAGCTCTTTTAGATAGAGTGAGGGAATCACTCCGGTGAAGCAAACATATCAGACAGCTTTTTAGAAAAGACCCTGACTGATAAGAAAGCAAACTAAATTTAATTCTCAAACTGGGAGTGACTCTCCACTTATCTGCTCCTTTGGAAAATGCATTGTAGGTATGCTAAGTGGAATTTACTTGAAAGGGAAGTAAAGTTTGTGTTGGAAAACGGGCCAAAGCAGTGAGTGACAGATGAGTGTTTGCGCTGTGAGTAAGTTTCCCCAAAGCCCACTGAAACATTCTAAAAATGCATCAGCGGGACCTCAGTCTGTACATCACAGGCTATTTATAGACCAGGCACCTTAGTGTTTCCCCTAAAGATTTCTTCCAGTTATCTCTGCCAGTGTGTACCGAGAAGAACCAACTAGAAAGATGAAAATCCTGTCATCATTTACTCAGCCTCATGTTGTTTCAGATCTGTATGAATTTCTTTCTTCTGCTGAACACGAAGATATTTTGATATGGTAGCCACTGACTTCCATTTTATATTATTTCAGAATTATCATTTTTGGGAAATCTATCCCTTTAAATGTAAACTATTTTTTATGGCTCTGAGGGCTTTAGAAGTAATTCAGACATACAATCTCTTTATAAACATTTAGAGAGCTAAAGCATTCAGCAGCTGTTTTTTTAAAAGAATTCTCAAGGACAAACTCACTCTCTTTCTTTTGTGGTCTCAGTTATAGGTTTGGATTGTATAAGCTGGGTGATCTGGCGACTCAACAATACTGACTCATCAAGCCATTTTCTGAAAATCTACTAGAAAATTCCAGTCATTCAAAGGGGTAAATCAACGTAAGTGCTACTGGCTTTAAACAACAAATTCCTTCCTTACTTTAGTCTTGAGACGATGTCCTGCGGAGAGAACTTAAATCCTGAGGAATACATTTGGAATCAAATCAAATCAATAGGAATCAAAAGAATGTCTGAGGGACGCTGCATAATGGGTACAAAATATCAAGTTTTTTCTTTGTATGTATATGTGGTCAAGGTATCCCTCCATTTTGGGGACCAAATCCCCACAAGAATGGTAAAACCTGAAATATTTGACATTGTGGAGACAAAGTTTCAGTCCCATGAGGAAAACAAGCTTATAAATCAAAACACAGAATGTCATTACTCCAGTCTTTAGTGTCACATGATCCTTCAGAAATCATTCTAATATGCTGATTTGCTGCTCAAGAAACAGTATGATCAGTGCTGAAAACAGTTGTGCTGCTTAATATTTTTTGGGAAACGTGATTTATTTATTTTTTTTCAGGATTCTTTGACGAATACACAGTTCAACAAAAAAACATTTATTTAAAATATATTTGTGACCCTGGACCACAAAACCAGTCTTAAGTCGCTAGGGTAATTTTGTAGCAATAGCCAAAAATACATTGTATGGGTCAAAATTATCGATTTTTCTTTTATGCCAAAAATCATTAAGATATTAAGTAAAGATCATGTTCCATGAAGATGTTTGGTAAATTTCCTACCATAAATATATCAAAACTATGCATTGCTAAGAACTTCATTTGGACAACTTTAAAGGCGATTTTCTCAATATTTTGATTTTTTTACACCCTCAGATTCCAGATTTTCAGATAGTTGTATCTCGGCCAAATAGTCTCATAACAAACCATACATCAATGGAAAGCTTATTGATTCAGCTTTCAAATGATGTATAAATTTCAATTTTGAAAAACTGACACTTATGACTGGTTTTGTGGTCCACGGTCACATTTATATTTATATTACTTTTTAACAATGTAAAAGTATTTACTGTTATCTTTGTAAAAATAAATAAATAAATACATGAATAATAAATAAATAAATAAATATGGCAGAAGCTGCAGAGACCTGAAAAAATCCCTAAAAAATAAATAAGAAAAATGTTACACAACATGCACCCCTCAAAACATTTCAGAAGAGCAATGATATTTCTTTTTGATTTCTTTAGAATCACATATTGGATATTTCATTTTGAACATTAGTATCCACTCACTGGCATTTTTAGACACTCAAAAATGACGAAATGCCAGTTTCTGAAGCATTTGATGGCATGACAGACAGGCTGTGGTGCTCAGAGACGATTTTGTGAGCACCTCTGTTATCTAAGACATCGAGTTCCATCATCTCTGCGAGTCCTCAGGTCACAAACACTCCAGCTCTGCACAACAGTGACTCATGCTCTCCCGGGACCTGTGTGGGAGAACAGACCATATTCATCACAAACCAGTGTGACTCATCTCAGAAAAATAAAAATATCTATCTATCTATCTATCTATCTATCTATCTATCTATCTATCTATCTATCTATCTATCTATCTATCTATCTATCTATCTATCTATCTATCTATCTATCTATCTATCCATCCATCTATCATCATTGTGCAGCTGTATTGCAGAAGCATTTGCAGCATAACCAACAACAAACTGTGCAATGTAAAATAGTAGCTAATAGTCCAAATAATATATAATAATATCGTATCATCATTAGTGCAAAATAAATTAAAACTAAGGTGAAATATAAACTTACAGTGCAGGGTAAACTAAGAAAGTACTAGTCAACTTTTTTAATTTAATTATTAAATGCGCTATAGTAGCGACAACTCTCTATCGCCGTCCTTTCGGCTGTTTCCGTTCAGTTCCGTAACTACTCGGAAACTCTTCAGAAGAGGGGCAGGACTCCGAGTTTGAGTAACTAATCCAGTTCATTCCACCGGATCAGTTCACCTGAACTCCTGACGAACGTTCATGCGCGCACAGGTGAGCTTTACCGGATACTATCTTTCGAGACAGCACTTACTTGACAGTTTTTGAGTCCTTTATAACACTTCATAACAGTTTAGGTCAACTTTAAAAGCAGACTTTGTGATTATTTCAAAACCATCTCCAAACACTTCTGAGGAATGCGGCGGATCTGATCTACAACAGTTGTATTTTGTTTGTGTTTACAAAGTGATTTGGGTGGCACGAGACAATCTTAAAAGCAAATCATGGCAACAGGAGGATTTAAATCTAACAGCGCAACGGACTTTCTGGAGGAATGGAAAGCAAAGCGTGAAAAGATGAGAGCAAAGATGCTTGGAGATATCGCCGCCGCCACCGGGAGAACCTCTGAGTTAAACAACAACGGCAGCTCGGTTAACTGCGTCTCCTCTTCGTCCTCTTATCCGGTGTCCCGGTCTTCCTCTTCGTCCGCTTTGAAGGACGAGCCGAAGAAACCCGAGCCGCCCGGGGAAAACTTGAAGAAGACGCCGGAGAAAGTGAGTGGAGTCCCGCAGGCGGAGAGCTCGAGCCCCGCTGGTGTGGATGACAGTGATAAGGAGAGTCCCACACACAGCAAGAGCAAAGAAAAGAAGAGCTCAGGACCCAGTGCCAGAAAGGGCAAAGGACAGATAGAGAAAAGGAAGTTAAGAGAGAAGAGGAGGTCAACAGGTGTTGTCAGCATACCGTCCAATGAGGTGAGTTTACTTGGTTTAAAGTTAACAATTTCATCCAGGTAGCAGCAGTGCTATCAGATGATATTTATAATCACAATATTCATAGAAGAACATTTGCATGGTTTTCCAATGTATTACCATTGTGCTTCCAAAAACATGCTGCTACTTTACCATTTCTACTGGATTGCCTTTATTGGAACCACATTTTTTGTTGTCAAAAGTTAGCCAAACTTTGTATGTTAAATATAAAAACATGGTATTACAGTGGCAAGTAAAATAGACAATCATTGTGCCATTGTATAAATAAATCAAATAAGTCAATACCATGGGACTTTTATTAAAAAAAAACAAAAAAAAAAAAAACGTTGTATTCACATGGCACCATGTCCATAATACAAGGCATAATAAATATACACAGTACACAAATATATATTATGTAAACAAAAGCTTTTATTTTGGATGCGATTAATCGCGATTAATCGTTTAACAGCACTACTTTGATGTATACCATTACACTGAATAATTAGTTATTAATATGCCATGCGTTTGGGTCATGTTTTTTTTTTTTTTTTTTGGAACCACATTGGCTATGTACATCTTAAACTAGCCATACTATATGACTACAAAACATGGTATTAACTGTTTTGTCATTCTCCATAAACATAGAAACACCATAGTACCTCTTTTGTAAGTGATCTGTTGGTCCAAACTGGCATTTTCGCAACCACATTTGCTTACATAGACACAACTCCAGCCAAGTTATGTAACTTAAGTAGAAAAAGCTTTCCATCTGAAATCCATCATTAAATGTCACTCAATCAGTTCACTCACATGCCTTCCTTATGTAACGTATGTGAAATATCTGTTCAGTGCATGTTCTCCTCCAAGCAACTCTCACATAAATCAAGACTAGAAGGCACTGAGTTTGATCACTAACAGATTGAGCTAATATTATACATATTTTCTCCACTTCATGATTTATAATGGCGGTGAGTTGCAGAATAACATTCTATATCATGAGAGGTAGATGATGGAGAACATGGTACAGCACTTCATCAGCTGACTAGTTCACCACAAAGCATGCCAACTGACTCATACGTTTCACCACTGCTATCTCACCCCCGCATGAGTAAAGGGAGTCTTGTTAGCGTAGTATGCCATTGCTGTACATACTGGAGCTGTAAATGCCTGCGTACCACCCAGCTCTGCTGCCCCGCGGATAGTTACTATTGGAGGCTGACCGGTATGTCTGCTTGGGCTGAAGACATCCTGTCATTAGCCTCTTGCGCTGTGCCAAGGTAAAGTAGTTTGGGAAGTGGGTGCAGGCCAAGACTAAATGTTAGGGTATCTTTGAGAGATAAGTGTGCTAGTATACACACTCTTGCCCCATGGTCTCACTGGAGCTGTAACTGCGAGAATGCATATGTGGGGCTGGTTAAATTATTTATCATTTTGACACTTTATTTTATTCCGTCTGGGGTTGAAGCGAGCATGAGCGGGGGAGCATGGCATGCAGGGTGAGTGCTCTATCTAGTGTGTAAGTGTGAAGGCAGTTAATGGCTATGACATGCTGTCTAAACACATTGAGCCAGGGTCCCATCACCTGAAACTATCATTTATGCCTGATATGCTGTCCAACCCTATGTCTCACACCTCTTGGACATATCTAACAGGTCCAATGTCCGCTTGGTTTTGCGAAAAGACACTTACTATCCTTCCCTGAACTGCTTGGAGAAAAGATATGCAGTAAACCAGACATTTGGACTTTCCGTAGGTCGTTTCCCTGTACTTCCTGCTGTGGCTTCAAATTTATAGGGCTCATTGTTCCAGCGTGTGCATTTAGCAGCTCGTTGTGAGTTATTGGACTCTTGCGGAGCCTCCCAGCTATCTGCCCGAAACCTAACCTTTGTTTCCCGCTGTCATTGTGATGGGCGCTGATAAAGCCAACCCCCTAAATTTGGCTCAGAGTAATTCGTCAGTAATTCATTGCAAATGAGCAGTCCCTTGCAAACACCTTTAAGTGGACCACTGTAACTTTAATCCATAACGTGTTTGTTTAGTATTACAGATCTGAAAGTTCATATCACCAGCCAGAACGTTTGATAAATGTTCCCTTGCTTCGTATGTTTAGCTAGGGTGACTGAGAAGTTTGTTTTAATTTCTGAGTGTTTGAACCAGCGCAGCTCTAATAAACGCAAATGCTATTGTTTGACATCTGGCTGAATCTCAAACTCCTCACGACCCGTTTGGAGATAAAAGCCTCCATGTCCGGTCTGCTTGGCGGTTTTCCATTTCAAATTCCAAATCCAGCATAAACAACGACATTCTCAACTTTATGTGCTGTGAAAACCTGAGCTGGTGTTTGCACAGGAGAACTGGAGATGAACCTAGATACAACTGTCCATCAGCAGGGCGATCATTTTATATTGGGTCCCGCTTGAATGGAATTCGCAACCCTGAGAAATAAATATTTATGATTGTTTCTTGCTGAAGGAGTTGCTAGTGGCAAAAAGCCAGGTGGTTTTTTACTCTCTGCGAGGAAGTTTGGCAAATCTAAAGCTTGACTATGCCAACATACAACCCAGGCTCATGAAAATATGTGCCTCTATACTTTTCCGCAACACCGTAATTTCGTACCTTACTGCACGTTTCGTAACACGTAAAACACACATTCAATACATGACCGTGGCATGTTTTTATTACGTTGGTACAGGCACGTCTTGCTGCGTTTTTATTACGCTGCATGAGGTACGTATTGCAACTGTTCAGAATTCAAATATCCAGGCAGTGTCGCTAAAAGTTAATGCTCTATTGTGTTGGAAATATCCACTACACCAAACCCAATCCCAAACGTACCTGATAATGTTAACAAATGCAAAAGTGATAGTCTGGTTAACCAAACAAGGCCCTCATACATGCAAATCACGACTAGAGGAAGTCAAAATGCTTCTGTTAAAGCACTATTTTCTTGTGGACTGCTGTGTTTTTAACCTGCGGTTGTTGATCAACTTATTGTTAGCGGTCGGTGACCTGTTGTTAAATGTCAAAACATTGGCACCTTGGTGAACTGCCGTTGTATAATGTCAAACATAAAAATATGGTTTTGCAATTTTATGATATTGTACATTTGCCATTGTTGGCAACGGTCTACTGCCTGGAATGAGACTTTGCCGCCTAAACAAGCATGGGACGGCATGTTTTGCTGTCACCATTTTTTCCAAACAAGGTCACATCAACACTGCAAATACCTCTGAGATTCAGTCATGGGTAAGCAAGGTAAGCAACCAGCCATTAACGCTTTCTCCTTTTGTTTTTGGGACATTCTAGGCTGTGTACCAAGCATAGTGGAATATTTTTGGTAATCTTTTCAACAAGGGAAATTCCTGCATTTATTTGTTACCACTAATATTTTTATTAGAGGCTACACTGCATTCATGCTCTCCATGCCATTAAGTGGAGATTATGAGCAACTTGAAAATTTTATAACAGGTAGGGCCTCACTTTATACTCAAGGTCCCGCAATGAAGCTCTGGGATGGTCCCTTGGATGTCAGGCCTTGTTAAAGTACCCCTCAACACTCAAAGCATGATGTACTACATCCATTTAACTGTCGGACCAAATCAGCACACATAATCGAAGAGCTGGAATGCAATGAGACCAAGACTCCCTGTGCTGACCCTCTGACCAGTCACCAATCTCCTCAGATTACATTTTGCTCCGTCTTACCTAGCTGTCCGGTCTTTTCAAGCATGACGCAGACTGACTCAGTTAAAAATTTATGCTCTTCCTTGTTTATGATGCATGACAGGCATTGCCATTTTCTCTGTGAGCCACAATCATTTCCATCGTGTGTCGTAATGATGCATATATGATGATAGCGACACCTTTTGCGTTTGGATTGGTCTCACTTAGGAACAGAATGGTCACGGTGTGTGCACATGAGTTAGCTAGCCGGTTGATTGTGACAGTTGTGCGTTCATCACTCTTCCTCATTGGTGTAGACAGTGTAGGTATGAACTCTATAAATAGCCCCTTTCCAGGCTTGTGTGTTTAGACTTGGCCTTTTTTGTTTGCTTGAGAAATATCTCAGCGCTTTGTCAGTGTGGCAGTGACGCATTGCTGCAGATTGAGTCGTCACTTATTAATGTGCACCAGCCACAGCATCATAGAGAATGAACTATATGACCTGTTGCTTTCTTGGTGCGGCCCGCTCTTATCAAGCATATTTGTCTGTGTTCAAAAGCGGTTGCTGCTTAGTTCAATATTTGAAGCATTTAGTATCAGTGAGCAGAGTTCAAAAGAGGAACAAATAAGTTGTATAACCTGTACCATGTGTTGGGGAAGCTATTGTGGAATTGTAGCTTCCCTAAGCAACTCATAATTATATAAAAATTAGACCGCAGTTCTTTTAGCCTTAATATGTTTTAACCAGACATGACAAGATAAACCGATTAGCAAATTTTAAGAATTTCTTTCTTTTTTTTGGTCATAACCGAGCACAACATCAAATAAGTGACTCTACATTTTGGTGGTCGCTTGGTTTCTTTTTCTGCAGCTTTGCACTGGGTTGTCCTGCATACACTGAAAGGTCATTGGACTGAAGTACTGGTCCTCATGCATATTAATCATCAAATATAGATAGAGACTCATTGTGCAATGTGAGTTCTCTATATCGCCCACACAAGTTTTGTGGTTAATAGTGTCAGCATTTTCTTGTTCAAACCTTTTCATGTCTGGCCTAGTTGGAATCTATATAGTGTGCTATATTGTGTGCACACACACAGAATATTGTAAGTTGTAATAATAATGTATATTATATTTAAACTCAAAGTAGTGTTTAAACTCAAAGTAGTGTACTTTTGTTGTTATGTAACTTGTCTCATCCCACACTGTCCAATGAGTAATGTTAAGGAAGTTGTTTTAAGAGTGAAATTATTTTTCATGTTTAAATGTACACTGCCATTCAAAAGTTTGGGATCAGTAAGATTTTTAATGGAGTCTCTCATGCTCATCAAGGCTGTATTTATTTGATCAAAATACAGAAAAAACAGTAATATTGTGAAATATTACTGCAATTTCTAGTATTGGTTTCCTATTTTAATATACTTTAAAATATAATTTATATCTGTGATGCAGCACTGGATTTTTTCATCAGCCATTACTCCAGTTTTCAGTGTCACATGATCTTTCAGAAATCATTCTAATATGCTGATTCATTATCAGAGTTGAAACTATTGTGCAGCTTAATAGTTTTTTGTAACCTGTGATACTAATTTCTTTGATTCGTTGATGAATAAAAAGTGAAAAAGAACAGCATTTATTCAAAATAGAAATCTTTTCTAACAATATAAGTCTTTACTATTACTTTTTATCCATTTAACAGATTCTTGCTGAGTAAAACTATTAATTTCTTTAAAAAAACTGCATAAAAGGCTTCTTTAAAAACTTTAAGCTCAAAGTGTACTTTTGTTGCTAGATGTATACATATATAATATAAAGTGTAAATATAGAGGGATCTCAGGTTGTTAGAATAAATTTTTTACAGATCAGTTTACATTAAAGCAAAATTGAATCAGAATTAATAATTTTTTGAATCGAATAAAGCAGTTCACTTCAGTGAATTGAAGCTGCCAGTGATACATAAGCGAGAGGATATGGAGAGTACATTTGATTACAATGTGACCAAAAAAAAAACAAAAAAAACAATGACAGCATTTTGTCACACTACACTTCTATTCACTGAAAAAAGATATTTGTTTCTGGAAATAGCTGAGCTAATGTCAGGCTGCTAAAAACTAGAAGTAACTAATGCTTTCACTTTTTTTTCAGTCCATATTCAACAGGGAGCACAAACACATTGACCAGTGGGCAATGTGAAAAAAATATATTCAGTGTGTATTCTTCAAACAAGTGCAGAACACTTGGAGAGAGATGCCAGCCTGTTTTTAACGATATCGGCTAACACTTTGTCACACAGTGATTATTTACACGGCTGCCTGTTAGCTTTGATTGTGTACGAGCAGAAACAATGATTATAAAACGGAGTGGATTTGGCCAGTAGTTGTTTGTGAACATTCCTTTCAGCAGGGCGCTTGGTATGAGGCAGTGGTAAAACCAGGCCACTCTGCGTGATTAGGCATTAGCCTGTCTGCTTACATTCACCACTGCACAACAAGACAAACCAGCTCGCTTTTTGCTTTCTATTTTTCTTTTCTTACTATCATCCTTTGATCTTTTTCCCCTCTATCTGTCATCTCTCACTGTGTCTGTTTTCTCTTTCTGTCATGTGGTGTAAAGCGTGCTGATAGGTTGGTATTTCAGGATCTCAAATCAGTTCCACCTGATATGAGATACTTGTTTATAATAAGAGCAAGGAGCAGAAACGCAGAAAACAATGTATTAAAGCCATTAATCCAGTCTTCAGTGACTGGTTTATTATCAGTGTTGAAACTGTTGTGCTGCTTAATTTTTTTTTTGGAGCCTGTGATACTTTTTTCTGTGATGGAAAAAAAGTAAAAAAGAACAGCATTTATTCAAAATAGAAATCTTTTCTAACAATATAAGTCTTTACTATCACTTTTTATCCAATTAATACAGTTGTTGAATTAAACCATTCATTTCTTTTAAAAAACAGACCCCAAACTTTTGGATAGTAGTGTATATTGTAACACAAAATTTCTATTTTGAATAAACGCTGTTCTTTTTAACTTTTTTTCATCAAAGAATCTTGAAAAAAGTATCACAGGTCCCAAAAAATATGTTTCCAACATTGATTATAAATCAGCGTATTAGAATGATTTCTGAAGGATCATGTGACACTGAAGAATGGAGTAATGATGCTGTAAATTCAGCTTTCCTTCACAGGAATAAATTATATTTTAAAGTATATTAAAATAGAAAACTGTTATTTTAAATTGCAATACTATTTTACAAAATTACAGTTTTTTTCTGTATTTTTGATCAAATAAATGCAGCCTTGATGAGCAGAAAGTTCTATAAAAACATTAAAAATCTTACTGATCCCTAACTTTTGAACAGCACTGTATATGTTTGTTTTTAACTATATGCAGAGCCAAATAGTTCTATTTCTGGCACAATGATGGAGTGTTGACAATATAATTATTAGGCTACAACAATAAAAAAATGCTACAAAAATATTTTAAAAATGTTAATTTAGTGATATGTTTCAACCATTTCTGTAACACATGAATGGCTTTTATGTAAAAAAGTTAATGTGAATTTGCTTTTAAAATTAAAATATATAATTATTATAATTTGCACTGCAGATACCAATGTTTCCTGTTGAACATGTACATTGGTGATGTGTTTTTTTGGTGTAATTTTTCTTTTTTAGAGTAGAAAAGTAAATCAAACTGATTATCAGTGCTATTACTTTTCTAAATAATCTGGCTTTTGTTTGCCATATGATAAAACGGGTGAACAATTGAAATACATTGAAAGTGCTTGCATTGAAGGAGGATTCTAAACCATAGGTACTTTGATGTTGACTCTTTTGATGTGGACTCTTTCGTTTTAAACAACCACTCACAAAACCCTGGCAGCTACTTAGTAATGTGCTAGAAACACCCAAAACACTAGCAACTGCATAGCACTAAAATCCACTCACAACACCTTAGGCAGTTGCATAGCAATTCCTTGTCTCCTCCCATACAACTTTGTAGCACGGTGGTGGCAGGTTTTGCAAAGACAAGTACAGTTCCAAGTTGCTTTCATATTTTTGTCAGTACACCCAAGGCCTTGTCATCATATTTATCATCATAGTTCTCCGGTATGCCGGCTCGTGCCACATCTCCATGGTTACACCTCAGACTTTGATCTCAAATAAATGTTTGCATTGTTGCCAAGCTTTGACACTGAGTGCCAGTGGGGCATTGAAATAAAACACACCATTTGTCCTCTTCTCTTTGTTTTGAGACACATTACTGAGTAACAGCCTTGAAGAATGTAGAAATGTGCAGAACAATCAAGAAACATGACCTTTCATCACTGTATGCATTCCTAAGCTTGATTAAGGATTTAAGTTGACTTTCCTTCATTAAAGTCGCATTTGTGTCTTGACTCTGCTTGTTAACTGTTATGATTTGTTTGACCAAAGGCCTTAAAGAATGTGAATCATTTCTAAGGTCAACAACTTCTTCCATACCACGTACCTCAGTGCTTGAGGAAGCCAAATACAATCCCCAGGGATCTGCTTTGAGGAAGAGAATCTGTGGACACATCAAAAGACAAACGAAGAGCAGAGACGCTTTGGAATGTAACTGGCAAACTCAGAGCATCAAATGAAAACGTGCTACCAAAAGCCCGTGGACATGAAAGCTTGATCAAGAATTACCTAAAAGAACAACGGTTGCGTTGCCACAGGGTTATCCTTTGAAGAACATGCCTCTAGTTTTCTTGGGATGATTTTTTGCATGACAGTTAAAGTAGTCCTATCTGTTGGGTTGACCTTCTCCCATCACTGCCCCATTCTCATGCTGCCTTCATGTGCTATCAGAATTGTCTTCCCACTTCTGATGTTGGAATTATAAGTTTGTTGCATTCAAATGCATTGTTGTTGGAAGGAGTAGGAATCAGAGGATGACAGGAAATTCATTCTTGCCAATTTCTTGGGAAAAAAAATTGTATTAAAACCAAAATGCATGGAAGCTATTTAGTCAATATCCAATGAATTTTGAATGTAGCATCCCATTCAACCATATAAACATTACCCACACTATTAATACATTCACCTTACTATCTACAGAGTCAGTCAGCATGCTGACGATTCCAAAATTTTGGCCAAATAAATGCTTTTTTTTGCTTTGGTAGATATGTGCAATATGCATCAAATGATTATTTGTATTCAGAAATATTCATGACTAACAACAAGAGAAAGCAATGTAGATGTTGGAAAAACAAACAAATCTTGACAGTCATTGCAGCAATGTTTCTCTTCTCCAACGTGTTTAAAGTTTATGGCCTGGGCAACATGAAAACTCCAAAATCATAATGATCTCTAAGTTTTCTAGTTGTAAATATGTCTTGAGGGGCTTTTATGTATGGATAGGAAACTATCGTACAAACATTTCCAGTAAGATGTAAGGTCAGCATCAGTAGCCGAGTTTTCATTATAAGTTGCGGATTTAACTTATGCGCAAAATTGGAATATCACATAAAATATTTGCGAATAAGTACCGTTTCCATCCAACGAGTCAGAACAAAATTGTCACTTCCTGATAAACTGGGACTAAATATCACTAAGAAAAGTAGGAGAAGCCACTGAATTTAATCATTTTCAAATATAATAAATTACTTGCGCCTCAGAGCGAGCAGATGAAACGCGGTCTTAAATGCGGTCTTGCTTTCAGAGGTGAATGCCAGCTGTTTGGGAATGCAGTCGTGGTAGAAGATTCTGGGAGGCAATTATACAGAAATACTTTGACGACAGACTGCTTGGGCATTTGAGAATGACCATACTAACATTTCAGATGCTGTGCAACAAAATCGGTCCACTGGTTATGCCATCCCATAGCGCAAAGTCACATGACATTTTTGAACGCTCATGCGAAGTTTATTCGCAAAATGCATTTCCATCTCCCATTATTTGCATTAACCCTTTTTTGCACAAGTCAAAAACCACCTCAAGCGAGTGTAAAAACGTTTTTGTGAATTAAGGGATTTCTTTTAAAAATTTGCCATTTCCATCATTCGTTTCTGATACGATACTCCTAAAATGCTCATAAAAAGTGGGTGATGGAAACATAGCTAGTGTCCTGCTTGCTTGGCTATTTCTCGACCCATTCATTTGATTTGTCCTTCAATTGTTGTGCAGGTTTCTATGCTGGTGGCATTCACCTTTATCAGCCTTCACCGCGTGTTTTGGGTGAAGGCTGATAAATATGCCTTTCACCTTGATGGGCACAAGGTCTTGTTTTCGTGCATTTGCACAGGCCATTCCTGTTAACTTCCAGACCACAATTGACGTGAGAGGTTAGGGGGTCAAATCCCTAGTCAACACCTGCTAATCTTCAGACCTTCCAGAAGCATGAGTCAGAAGAGACTCCAAAGATAGCAAACAGGAGTAGAGTCATTGTTCTCAACCACTGTTTTTTTTGTAGCAGGGGATGCGTTTAGGGTGATGTGGCAGCTCTGCGTCATTGCCTGGAATATCAGTTGTTACATTTATGCTGCAGATTGAATATGGTGCTTTAGTAACAGCCCAGGGCTGAGCACTGTATAAGTGACAGGTAACCTACCCTAGGCTATACATAAATGACAGTACATCATTAAAATAAGTTAATTTATAACCTCCTGGTGCAGTTCTGATATATGACTTCTTTTTTTCATGTTCTAATCAATTTCCAATGCCCTACATCTTTATTTCTGTAAAATTTGTCATATTAAGAAAGTACAATGGGTTGTGAATGCCTTATCAAGTTGACTTTAACTTGTTCCTTTCTAAACCCATTTAAAAGTGACATGCGATCGTCTGTGAATGTGGCAACTGTTCACTTGCACTTCCTGCTCCATTGAGTGGTAGTATTCAGTATGAACAACCTAATCCTGCTCTTTATGGACCCACTGAACTCACCCAAACTCTAGCTTGTGAGATACTTGGGGTATTTCACTAAAATCCTGTAGAATGGCCTGCTACGTATTGATAACAGTCCCTCAAAAATCATGCCAATGCCAACTGTTTTTGTTCAGCAATCTGTTCAAAGTAATCATTGCAGGCTGTAGGTTTGGTCTGTTTGACTGAGGGTAAGGCTATTTTGTGAATTTTTTTTTTTGTGAATTTTTTTCCAGTACATAACCATAATGACTATATTTTGGTTCATTTAAGAACTTTTATTTAAATGAACTAGCATAGATTGGGATCACAAGGTCAGACATGCAGTGAGTGATCTACCTTTGATTGGTATGTTGCTCTGATGATTGACAAGGTTGATATTCCTGTTGCCTTGAGAGAGAGAGAAAGGGTTGTATCCTGCTTCAAGTAAAGGATTGACATTAAGATTAAAGTTTAGGAATTCCCCTTTTTCCTTCCGTTTAATTTCCTTTCCTACTGTAACTCAAAACTCCCTTTAAACTTTGCTTTAAACCTATTGATCTTTGTCTGATCTTCATCTTGGATAATACACCTTCAGTTGTTTCCAGTTTCCAGCTTTTATTCACAGTTGATTGGTTTTCCGAGCTCATTTATTGTTTTTGTCAAGTATTCTGTAAGCTGGACCTTTCTGTCCTTTCTTTAGTGAGAGTCAGGCACTAAATGATGCATAACCATCACACAGCCCTGTGACTGGATATTCATCTTGGATTTTCATCATGTCCGTATTGATCCTAAAGGCTTCCTTCTGCATTCTTCTTTCAGCTTTTCATTTTTCTCCCCATCCTCCGTCAAAGTGGTACCTGATTTTGATCTTTATCGAATCTAGACCTCTCCAGTCATAGTCCACTTAAATCCAATACCTTTCTTGCAGTCGACTGCAAGCTCGCATTCACATCTGCCTCCATCTAATCAACAATCGATGGATAGAACTAAGGGTGCGTCTCAATCAGCTCCCTAGCTCCCGAGCTCGTGAATCAGTAGATCGTGTACACAAATGCGTTCACTGGAAAGTTCCCTGACTCACTGCACGTTGGGACAGTGATGACTCGAATTCCAGTGGCATGATTAATAAACAACAGGCAGCACCAATCTAATTTTTATATTATTTTTTTTATTCTCTTTAAACACATCGTTCTGTTACATGTTCTTACAACATATCAGCCGAATATTAATTATAAATGATAATTAGATGTGTTTATTACCTGTCTAGTGATGTGTGTTTATGTTGAAATATACTAAAAAACGGTCTATCGTGTGTCGTTATATTTATTGCGTTGACTCGTGTGGTTTGTTTCACGCTTCAGAAATGTGACGTTATTTCCGGTAAGGGAGCATAGTGAGCGTCGATGCTCCCTAGTTTTTGCGGTGCATTGTGGGATTTTTCAGGGAGCGAACGTTCCAGTGCACTGGAAGGATTTCGCGATTGAGACAGCCCTTAAAA
This sequence comes from Tor tambroides, assembly GCA_021397915.2. Classification (NCBI taxonomy): domain Eukaryota; kingdom Metazoa; phylum Chordata; class Actinopteri; order Cypriniformes; family Cyprinidae; genus Tor; species Tor tambroides. The sequence goes on from JAFVLL020004046.1 coordinate 22,206, forward strand.
TGGCCGACTCCCTGATCAGTGCCCTTACTACTGAACAAGGGAGCTGATTGAGACGCACCCTAAATCTAGGCCATATATTTTATTTCATTTTTGCTAATCCACTTTATTCAGATGTATGTCACAATATGACAAAAAAGATCTGTTGCTACTTCTGTTACGTTAAGAAATTGTAACCTCTATACCTCATATATCCTCATATAAATCCTAATGATCTCTCTATGAAGGAGAATGCAATCCCATGTTGCATTATGACAAGCTCAGTGAAAAAATAAATTTAAGTTCAATACTGATAGTGTGAATGAACAAAACTGGTAGTAGATAGTTTTTTTTCTGATCAGTATTTGTGTATGTGCCATGTATTTTTACATTTTTAAATAATTTTTGTATATAGTTTCACCCTTTTAGCTTTGCAACATGCTAAATCCACACTCTATTAAAATAAATTGAGTCACGTCGTCTGTAATGTTGTATGTTCCAAATTCGTCAATTATAAGGTTTCATGATAGTTAGGGCCAGTTTTACGAAGCAGGGCAAATTAGCGTGAGGGCGCAATTCTAAAACAGTGGAAATTTCTGCGGGTGGTTTACTAACAATGCACAAATGAAAGAACACAGACACAACATCTCATTTACATGTCAACCAACGCAATATACCAAGTGCAGCGCAAATTAGCGAAGTCGCAAATAAAGAATAAAGAAATAAAGAAGCTCAGTACATTGAAAAGAACTGGAGGCCAAAAAATGAAGGGTTGCAAGAAGTTTTGATAGACCTGGTATTGCGTGACTCCTGGTTGAATGTTCCAAGTCGTCTTTTATTTCCTGAAGCAAATTAAATATAACATGGTCTGGCAAATGATATGTTTGGATAATGTGTTCTTCTGGAATTCCAAATAAATTAACACTTGTGGAAAAAATTCTATCTACCACATCCTTCTACCACGCGCTCTCTGTTCTTTGCAGTGCCTCCTCCTAGCAACAATAATTGCAGTCATTTCAAGTGCAAAATAGTTGAGACATACTTTTTTTGGGCATTAAATAATTGACGCTAATACCAGTAATTTGACAAGCACAAATGTTAGTAAATGTTGTTGCGTGATTCATTTGAATACTCTCCTCCCATAAATTTTGTGTCTGAAAGGAGAACTCCTACAAATGAATATTCAACAAGGTCAGGCGCAAAAATAGCTGTGTCCACGCCTTTTCGTCATTGCTCTTCTTTTGTAAAACCTGACAAGACTGTTTTGACGCCAAAAGACGGTTTGCGCTGGCCCAAGCTGTTAGTAGAACTGGCCCTTAGATTACTACTTTTGAAGGCAGCTGCCTGTATGCAGTAGGCAATTCACTGTGTTTTGGAACAGAGAAATAAACGGCACTGTCTAGTAAACACAGACTGACTATGTGGTTTATATCTAAATGAGAGAGGAAGGCAGAGTATGAGAGATCTAAACATTTATCCCCTCAACTGGGATAGAGCCAATGACAATTAAAGCACCAGACTTAGGGTAAGCGACAGACAACAGCAATATTATTACATTTCACTCTCCCCATTTACTTCTGTGTCAGATGCTAGCCAGGTGACCTTATATACTTCCTCTAATGAACTTACTGTCCCTAGTTTACATCTGCTAATGGAAAAATGAGATATTTTATTACTGGAGAGACGACTTTGGTCTATTTACATTACCAGTCTCTGTTTATTATAATAGCAGCGGCTAATGTCATATAAGAGATTTGCTAATACCTTTGTTTTAGCATTCCTCTAGCTATTGCTAACAATCTGACTGGATGATAATTAAGTGCTTTTCATGTGATTCACTCATAATCATATGTTTTGACTGTTTTCTGTCATCTTTTTTTAGGGTTTGGTAAGTTGTTAGCCAATGATAGCTAAGGAATATGTACTTTACACTAATATAACCAGTGGGAGTTAATTACCCACGCCAACCAAAGGAAGACCAGCTGCGTTTTTGTTAGACACAGATTAAGAAGTGTTTTTATTTTGGGTAAAAGTCTGAAATCCCAACCATGAGACCGCGGTTAGGCTTCACCTCAGGTATGTCTCTTCAAGTATTACCAATGTCGACGAGGAGTTGCATTGCACACATTACCATACAGGTGCTCGGTCTTCACCTCTCCCAGCATTCTGATTGGATGAGGTAGGTAATACCCAGACACGATTTAAAGGTGACTCATGCTTCTGTGTCTGTTAATGTTGGAACACAATGGACTCCATACACAGAGGCCCCCGGTGGGGAGGGCCAAGCATGCTCCAACGGTCCCAGCCCAAACCGCTGATTAACACCGGCCTGAATCTGAGAAAGCACATGGAATGATCTTTGGCTTGCCTGGTATGCAGGTGTATTGTCCCTCTTGCCATTCTCACTCGGTCTGCTATAGCGTAATGGAATGCGCTGATGACGTATCATGTCAGGGTGCGCAGAGGTATGCAAATACATATATTGACCGGTAGGTAGGACAGCCTATCGTAGCCCTTGAACGGAGGTATATGATTGGACGAACATTTCATGGTCCTACGCCTTCCACAGATGATATAGTTACATATAAATACAATTAGACCTCTTAACTTAGTGATTGCTATCAGGATGTGAAGACACTTTAAACCAGCATAACAAAAAAGGTTTTGAACCAAATCACCTACCCTGCTTTTAATACTGTAGTAGAAGTTTGAAAAGAACAAGTGTGCTTTTCTAAGTTGCTTCAGATATCGCATTTTAAAAGTCTGATTTCAACTGGGACAAAAAATCATGTAGATGCTTTAGTCCAACTGAAATTTTCTCGAAAGATTTCAGTCAATTGAAAATACATTGTACTATTTTGTAACTGGGTCAATAATTCATTTCATGAAATGTTGCAAATTAGTGCTCTCAAAATTAGTGTTAACACAGGTGATTAATTTTTCTAGTTTAATGGCGTTAAAAATATTTAACGCAGTTGACGCAGGGGCTGAGCTAGGGTTGGCCACCCCACTCGCAACTGCTGCTTCTGTCTCTTTTTTTTCTTGACAAGAATTTAGTTTATTTCAACGTAGAACGTCTTTACTACCACATCAAACGGGAGACTTTTCAGATGCACTCTCCACTTCGCCTCATCGCCAGGTGCTAGTCATACGAGCGCAAAAAAACTACAGGTGTTGAGGAGCTTCAGTAGAACAACAGTGAACTGCGGTCAGATGAGATGTTGTCAGGTCATATGTCAGTAAAATCAAATATTCCTGTCCTTTCAGCCATTATACAGAGCTCGTAGTGTGTGCTCTTCAATTGCAGCCTGTATCATTTCATATTAAAACGCAAATGAAACTACGATCATGCATGTCAGATCCGTGTCACGTTCAGCAGCGGCAGCTCTTAAAGTAATAGCAGCCAAATAACCTAACAACCCAGCTGCTGTGAAGTCTGTTAATCAAAATAAAAAAGAAACAGACGAAATCAATAACTTTTGTAGCTTTAAGGATTCATTTATATTTAATTTAGAATTTAGTGTTTGATAACTTCATTAAATTTCTGTATATTTCCTACTTACTGAAGGGCACAGGTAAATATGACATTTATTATAATGGGTTTATGTGAAGATTGATTTAAGTTCACTTAAATAAGAAGTTATTTTTTGAAGTCTAATGAATGTTAAATTGATAGCTCGATTATACTGTAATTTTGAATGGCTATAGTCAATGGTTAAATATTAGGGGAAAAAAAACTATTTCATAGAGACATCAGAAATAGTATTGGTATCAGTGATAAGTCATAAAAAAGATGCCTTTAAACAAAAATTAAAAATATACTGTCTTTATGATGTTTCTACATTAATTTGAAGATTGAATGTGAAATTATTGCAATATTTAGAAACTTTAATGTCAGTTGGGATTAATCGCGATTAATTTCAGAAAAACTGTGCGATTAATGTTTTTAATCGATTGACATCACTATTGAAAATGCATTGTACTGCTGTGTTCTATTTGGTGTACTGTACTTTTTACTGTACTTTTTTTTTTTTTTTTCTCATTTGACACTTTGAAAATGTCAGACAGCTGTGTACTTGGTTGTAGGTTATTCCATTTGAAAAAATGTCTCTTAAAACATTTCAAGTTGGCCTGAAGAAATATCAAAAACAGGGCTTTTAGATAACATGCAGTCTTAGGACAGTGAGACATATTGAACATCTGTCTTTCACAGACTCGATTTTGTCAAATTAAAAACGATGTGTACTGTGACTTGCTGTCACCTAAAGAAGCCCAGTCTCTGTCTGTGAAAAATTCGAGCCCAGCCTGTGTTTTTTAGTGCTGAGTAAGGAAAGCTAGTAAAAATTCTTTGGATAATGATGAGTCTGCTTGATGCCTCGAGCAAAGTTCAGTTCCCATTACACCCCACTCCCAGTGTCTCTCTCTATTGCTCATACACGCTCTCTCTTCAATCTCTGTTGACGCCCCTCTCTCTCCCTCCTGCTTTCTCTCGCTTGTAATTACAGTTTAGGCATCGACCTGCATGTTGGAAGTTGCCGTTCATTTTCTGTTTCGTAGCATGTCTGTGCATGTGTTCTGCATGAGTTGGCGAAGTGGAAACATGAACGTCTCAAAGCGAGCTAACATTACTCTGGAGTCACATTTAATTTTGCAGTCCTGGTAAAGACGACTCTGCTCCCTGTGGAGAGCTTAAAGAAATGTTTTCCAAATGAGTTGTAAGCATTGTTTTTCTTAATTAGTGGTGTTTGCCAAGGCAAGTATGATTATTATTATTGCTCATACTTAATGTTAATGATTTGAGCAAACCCCTAACCCTAAGTATTAGACTTGTGCATTGTTTATCCTGCACCTGTGGTGGAATTGACCTGAATGAGATATCAAATGGCTTGTTGACAAAAGTATTATTACTTTTATAAGCAATAAGATACTAATTTGTGGGTGCACAATGAAATGGATGAAAAAAAAAAAAAAATCACACTTATATTGAACTCCAGCCTTATCTAGAGACTAGAATTAGGGCTGATGAATTTATCAAAATAAAATCTACATTGTGATATGGCTTAGTGTGATCATCAAACAAATATGTACACTGCATGTTTCAGAGTGCCTGGTTTTCTGTTACTATTATAGTGTTGTAAATTTGCAGTTGTTCTGTAAATAAAATTATTATTATTATTATTATTTTTTTTTTCCTTTATTTTTATTTCAAGGACAAATGCTATTATTTGTACAGAGACTGCATTTTTACATTCTTAAACCCTCCCCAACCAACCCAGAACATACTGCCTAGTATTAGTAATGATATTGATTAGAATACAACAGAAATGGATGTGCAATAGTTGAATAAAACTGGAAAAATAAATGAATAGTTACAGAAAGTTAAAATAAAATAAAATGAATAAATACATACATATATGAATAGATAAATTAAACTGGATACCATAATCAGGAATATTACAATGTCAAGGAAGTACCTTTATAGCAGTGAAATATGATAACAAGGGTTGCCAGACATAAGAGAATTTATGGGAACCTCTAATTGAATATTTAATCTTTTCTAGATGTAGGTATAACATCAGATCCCGAAGCCATTGCGATGCTTTAGGTGGATTTGTAGATTTCCAATGTAATAAAATTTGTCTGCGAGCCAATAAGGATGCAAAGGCAATGACATTTAGTTGTCTTTGAGTCAAATTTGACTCATTACCTGGGACACCGAATATTGCAAATTCCGCACACGGCTTCAGCTGTGCTCCACACACTTTGGAAAGTGTATCAAATATGGTTGACCAGTAAGCAGTAAGTGTGGGGCATGCCCAAAACATGTGAGTCAAGTCTGCTTCACCCATATGACACCTAATACAGGTCTTGTCAAAAGTAGAATTAAAGGAGGCAATCCGTGTTCTGCTTAAGTGCATACGGTGCAATACTTTAAACTGTATTAAACTCAATCTGGCACAAGTAGTACTACCGTTTACTCTATAAAGGGCATTCCTCCAAAATTCCTCTGAAAATTGCATTGTTCCAAGCTCGCTCTCCCACCTGCTTCTAATCTTGTCTGTTCTTGCACTTTTTAAAGACATTAGAATTGTATATATTCTTGAAACAAGACCTTGCAGATGGGAGGGTACTTCTAACAGAGAATCCACAGGAGACTTAGAAGGGATGTTTGGAAATGATGAGCTTTGGGCATTAACGAAATGACGTATCTGAAAATAACGAAAAAGGTCAACCGAATTAAGAGTGAATTTGGAACGCAAATCATCAAAACTTGCAAAAATACCATCAAAATAAAGATCACTAAAACGAGAAATGCCCTTATCTTGCCACTGTTTAAATGCAGGGTCTAGTTTTGCTGGGAGGAATGCATGATTATTGCATATTGGACTCTGAGACAAGAATGCTTGTCTTAACTTCAAATGCTGACGTAGTTGAGTCCATATTTTAAGAGTGAAATGAACAACTGGATTTGATGTATATTTAACTATTTTAATAGGTAAGCTAGATGTTACAAGAGCTTGTAAAGATGTTGCTGTGCAGGATTTAGATTCTGTTCCAAACCAATCAGTGCCCTCTGATGAGCGCATCCAGTAAATTATCTTTTGGACATTAGCCGCCCAATAATAGTATAGAAAGTTAGGGAGAGCTAAACCTCCATCACATCTGTTTTTCTGAAGAAACTCTTTACTAATTCTTGGGATTTTCCCATCCCAGATAAAATTGGAGATAAGTTTATCCAATGTATTGAAAAAGGCTTTAGAAAGAAAGATAGGGAGGCACTGAAATAAATATAAGAATCTTGGAAGAACTGTCATTTTAACACAGTTCACTCTGCCAACCAAAGACAAATGGAGAGGCCTCCATTTTTGGAAATCAGATTTGAGTTTAGTCAATAGAAGGGTGAAGTTATTTTCATATAGTCCTTTAAAGTTCTGAGTGATATTGATGCCCAAATATTTAAACTTAGATCTTGCCATGCAGAAGGGAAGCATGGAGTCAGGCATATGTCTGGCAAGTGAGTTAACAGGCATGCATTCACTTTTAGAAATGTTCAGCTTATAGCCAGAAAAAGTCCCAAAATTGTGCAAAACTTCGATAATGTCATTGATACATGATAAAGGATCTGAGATGTAAAGGAGCAGGTCATCAGCATATAATGAGAGCTTATGTTCAACACCCCACCTAACTATGCCATGGAAAGAGGATATAGATTTTAATGCTAGAGATAATGGCTCAATTGCAATTGTAAACAAAAGAGGACTTAAAGGGCATCCTTGCCGAGTGCCCCTTAACAAAGGAAAATTTTTTGATCTCCATTTATTAGTAACCACTGAAGCAACCGGACAAGTATAAAGCAGACGAACCCACTTTATAAATTCGGGACCGAAACCAAACCTACCCATAGCAAAAAAAAGATAGTCCCACTCCACCCGATCAAAAGCCTTTTCGGCATCTAGTGACGCTACAATTTCAGGGGTATCTTGGGATGAGGGAGTGTAAAGAACATTTAAGAGGCGACGGATGTTAGAGAATATGTGCCGACCTTTTATAAAACCCGTCTGGTTAACTGAGATGATATTAACTAAAGGAGACTCTAATCGAATTGCCAATAATTTAGCTAAAATTTTGATATCCGCATTTAACAGAGAAATTGGTCGATATGAGTTGCACTTTGTTGGATCTTTCTGGGACTTCAGTAAAAGGGTAATCAGTGCTTCAGTAAGGGACTTTGGCAAAGTTCCTTGAGATAAAGAATGTTCAAACATACTAAGAAGAAGTGGGGATAATTTAACTGAGAACTTCTTATAGAATTCAATCGGAAAGCCATCGGGCCCTGGGGTTTTGCCACTCTGCAGGGCTGATATGGCCTCAGATATTTCTTGTAACTGAAGGGGATGATCTAAATCTTTTTTATGCTCCAAAGAAATAGTAGGGACATTTATTTTATCAAAGAACTCTACAATAAAATTATTTTTAATGAAATATTTGATTAGTTTATTTTACAGTGAAAGTGTTATTACGATAGTATTACAATTATTACAATAGTAATCTATTCCTTTAGTGTTATTTTGTACACTGTAAAAAATAACTGCGATTTTAACGGTAAAAAAACTGTGAAAATGCTACAGTAAAAACCTGTTAAATAGTTAACGGTAACTGTAATAGATATTTCAGACAATTTTATGGTAAAATACCATTTTTGGAAGTGGAAAAAGAATGTATAATTTACAGGGAAAAAACGCAAATTGACGTTCCCACAATTTTCTGCTTTTCATTTCAAATTTGATGTTTTTTTTTCTTTGTTTTATTATCAGTTATGTTTATTAGGGTTGTATGTTACATCTAATGTTGTTAAATGAATGTTTATTGCATATTTCAGTTTTGTGTCACCATGATGGTGTTTAGTGTTTGTGTGAATGACATTGTGCACCTTCTATCTATCTATCTATCTATCTATCTATCTATATATAATATATATATATATATATATATATATATATACACATACAAAATATATATATATAGATTTCAGAACTTTAATAGGTTGGTATATTAACATTACATCAGTTAAAGAAATATGGTTTTTAATTGTAAATTTAAGTTAAATCCGTAAACCCTGCAACGTTGCTACCGTATTTTTTACTGTAAAATTTTGGCAACCACAGTTGCCTTTTTTAATCGTAAATTTTAAGGATTTTTTTTTTTTTTTTTACAGTGTAGTGATATTGATATACATCACAATATGATTTTTTTGGACCAAATTGTGCAGCCCTACAAAAAGCAAAGTAAATGCTTTAAAAAATTTCATTGAATTTTCAGAAAAATCACTATTTGATTTATTCATCTTTTTACCCAAATCGTTCAGCCTGATTTAGCATATTATTTAGCATATAATGTATTTTTAAGGTGGGATCTTCTATATCCTTCCGTGGACTCTATAAATACCATTTACCAATTTAAATACCACACATTTAACTTTTTTCTTTTTAATCTAGATTTGATTTCCTGCGTGTAATCAGACATCAGAGTGGTGTTTGATATGTGGATTGCCACTTAGACAAGGTCATGGCTGTATAAATATTTATGCCTTTTATTTCCGGAGCATGCAGATATCCTGCGTTCCATTTGCTAACAGTGTGTTTGTTAACCTTTAGCACTCTGGTCTTATCTTAATTAAATCAGCTGTCTGCATACATAGTCATGATAATCTGAAGAACAGGTTTCCAGGTGGCTACATTGGTATCTTGATGAGTGGCCCCTCTCACTAAAACTTTAACTCAGTTGCTTGCCTACTTTCTCCAGCTCGCATTCCCTCAAGTACAGCTATGACAAAAATACCCAGATTGCTTTCCCATTAAATGTTAATATTGTTATCATTCAGCTGTAACTTGTAGAGTGGCGGAGTAACATGATACAGTGGAACAGTGTTTCCTTTTTCTTCAGTTCATATGGTGAAGTGCTCATTAGTGCTATTTTCGGAAATGAACCTGTGGACAATAAATGAAACTTCTGCTATCTTTTACTCACCGTCATTTTGCTTTAAACCTGTATGACTTTCTTTCATCTGTGAAACATAACAGAAGATATTTTGATACATTTCTTAGTGATTTTAGTCTATACACTCTTAGGAAAAAAGATACAAAACTGTCAGTGGGGCAGTTCCCAAAGTTACAAAAGCTAAAAGGTATATTAGGTTTACCCCTAAATGTGTTTGTGTTCCACAGATGAAAGTCATACAGGTTTGAAACAACATGAGGGTGGGTAAATGATGACAGAATTTTCATTTTTGAATTAACTATTCCTTTAAATACAGACATTCTTTGATAAAGGCTGAATGATGTTGTGGTCTCTATGTAAGATGCAATAGGTTATAAAAGTACAGTGTTCTAGTTTTTGGTTACCTCACAGCCTTGGTCCTCATCTGGTTTTCTCCATTCAACGTTAAACTCCTATTATTAGTAGCTAAGTCAGAGCTGACCCAGAAGCAGCTTTGCCAAACCCACCGGATCCCACATTTTCTAGTTTTCATCCATGTCCTCTGGAGCAGAACGTCTCCTTCAGATCTGTCAGAATATTTCCCCTAACCTCTAAATGGAGGTTTCACTCCCCAAGGTGCAACTTCTCAATCCATTATGCTGGATGAGCTGTATGCGGGTGGCAGGCTATGGACGTGGGAATGCCAACCGCCGTCTTGCAGTAGCTCCACCAGGGCTTTTGTTTCAGAAATCTGGGTTCCCGTGGCCTAAGGGGGAGTCGGCCAGCCACAGTGGTGGTTTTCTCATGAAAAACAAACATTACTTGGCCCAAAGGCATTCTGTCTCTTTCTATATTTTTCTTTCTGTCTCTATTTTTGTTTTCTTCTCTCTTTTTTTGTAACTCTAGCATTTTTATTGCTCATTCATGCTTTATTGATTCTTTATTGTAGCTTTAGGGATCTTATTGTCAAGGTGGTACATCTGCAACTGCCAAGGTTGACCGGTTCTACTATGGCAATTACACTACTACTATGGCAGTTTGAGAAAATGTTCTTGCAATATTGTCCTGGCCTTATTAATATTTTTATTAAAGAAACAGAAATGATTCTGTGCCACTTTCAAGAGAACATTATAGAACATTTACACAAAACTTGTAACAAACAGGAGGAAAAAATACACACAAAAGAAAAATAAATAAATGATGAAAAAATGCAAATACTGTCGTTCAAAAGTTTGGGATCAGTAATTTTTTTTTTTTTTTTTTTTTTTTTTTTTTTTTAAAGAAGTTTCTTATGCTCAAGACTGTATTTGATCAAAAATGCATAAATTTAATTTTGTGAAGTATTGCTGCAGTTTAAAATAAAAGTTTTCTATTTTAATGTACTTTAAAATATAATTTATTCCTGTGAAGCAAAGCTGAATTTTCAGCATCATTACTCCAGTCTTCAATGTCACATGATCCTTCAGAAATCATTCTGATATGCTGATTTATAATCAGTGTTGGAAACTGTTGTGCTGCTTAATATTTTTGGGACCTGTGATATTTTTTTTCAGGATACTTTGATAAATAAAAAGTTAAAAAGAACAGTGTTTATTCAAAATATAAAGTTTGTGTTATAATATACTACTATTCAGAAGTTTGGGGTCAGTACATTTTTTTATTTTTGTTTTTTTAAAGAGATTAATACCTATTATTCAACAAGGATGTGCTAAATGGATAAAAATTAATAGTAAAGACTTATATTGTTAGGAAAGATTTCTATTTTGAAGAAATGCTGTCCTTTTTAACTTTTTATTCATCAAAGAATCAAAGTAAAAAGTGTCACAGGTTCCAAAAAATATTAAGCAGCACAACAGTTTCAACTCTGATAATAAATCAGCATAATAGAATGATTTCTGAAGGATCATGTGACACTGAATAATATTTTGAAGTGTATTAAAATGGGAAACCAATATTAGAAATTGCAATAATATTTCGCAATGTTACTGTTTTTTCTGTATTTTTGATCAAATAAATACAGCCTTGATGAGCATAAGAAACTTCATTAAAAATATCAAAAACCTTCCCTCTCAAACTTTTGAACGGCAGTGTATAAATTAAGTTCATAAAATAATACATTCATTAAAAACAATAAATGAACAAATAAAAACATTTACCAGTAGAGGAAACTAAATCTCATTCATTATATCAAAAATAACTAAAACATTTTGGTTACACTTTATTTTAAGGTGTCTTTGTTACAGTGTAATTACATTTAAGTATTAAGTAATAATTAACATGTACTTAGGTTTAAGATTAGGGTTTGGTTTGCATGCTATTATGCATAATTGGCTGTTATTAGTATAGTAAGTACATGTAATGTGTAACAAGGTCAATATTTCATGTATTGTTTCAAGAATCTGTCACATTTCCCTAATTAATATGTATGAGAAAAGACATTTCCATGTCATAACAGTCCATTGAAGCTCAACCCTGCCACTTTAAACCTTGTGCTGGTGCCACAGAGGGGTTAACAGGCTCAGTAATGCTGATGAGCTAGTACAGCTGCGTTGCTAATTTACAGAGCAAGCCCTCAGCGTGCGTGCGTGTGTGTGTGTGTGTGTGTGTGTGTGTGTGTGTCAGCAGGTCTGATGGGTTTATGAGGAAATCTCCCCAGTCCACTCTAACAGGCCACTGCCAGGCTGTAGATAGAGATCGGCATTCCACTCCCTCATTTATACGCAAATGAGGATTGACGTCATCAGCCGACTGCCTTTGTGAATGTTCTTGTGTGATTTTAAAGAAATATAAATGTGTAAGAGCGGTTGTATTAGAAGGTGAAGTTATGATGAATGCATATATAAGTTGTTGTGGGCATGTTTCAGTTGTTATTGTAAGGTTTTAAGCCTTTTTGCTGTCTGTATCATTCTTTCATGCTGCTGGAGAGCAGTGCTGTGGAATGCATTAATCACTGACGTCTAATTCTCTCCCTCTCTCTGTCTAAAGCAATGTGCTCCAACCTGACCCAGACTGTTTAGGCTATTTGACTGCCTGTAGAGAGTGAGGGTTTGTGTGGAAAATATGGTGGTGTTAAACAAATACACAGTCACACGAAGAGAGGAATATTTTGACACTCTTTAATCTTGGTACATCTTCTACTCTGTGATCCAAGCCAAACAATAGGTGTTATTCATATTGAATTACACCCTAATCAAGATGGGTGTTCCACTCTTTAATACACAGGCACTTGCGGAAAACGCACCTGAAATATACAAGACTTTTTTGGTCATTTTAAATAGGGATGCTAATGATTAATCAGTGTTTAATTGTTTTTAATTATAAAAGCTTTTTGTTTGAGTAGTCAGGTTAAGGAGAATCAGCACACTTGTTCATATTATACAATCACACAAGCTGTGGCAACACAGGCACACCCTTAATTTCATTTTTTGGCATTGCATATTCAGGTGTTCGAGCATTTCTTCATAATTAACAGTTGCATTGACTGTAGACACAGTGCTAGTGTGGTAAAGTAATTGGCAAGCACTGCGATTTGCCATCAGTCTCCCTGTATCATCAGAACCGACGATCATGTCAGTGCCCGTCAGAGGAACATGCAGGTACACTGACCTCTCCCTGTGACTGTGTGTACAGTAAGTACATATTAAATTCATTAAAATTGACAATACAGACATTTATGTTAGAAATGTTTATATCAAATAAATGTTTTTCTTTTGAACTTTCTTATCAGTGATTTCTGGGAAAAAAAAAAAAAAAAAATCAGTTTCCACAAAAATTTAGACATCACCAAAGTTTGATAATAAGAAATGTTTCTTGAGCATCGAATCAGAATATTAGAGTGATTTCTGAGGGATCATGTAACCCTGAAGACTGCTGAAAACTCAGCTTTGCTGTCACAAGAATACATTACATTTTAAAATATATTAGAACAGTAAACAGCCATTTTAAATTGTAAGTACATTTCAGATACTTTAGTTTTTTACTTATTTTTGAGCAAATAAATGCAGCCTTGGTAAGCTAAAGAGACTTTTTTCAAAAATATTTTGAAAAATCCTGCTGACCCCAAACTTTTAAATAGTAGTGTATATATACACTACATGTTCCTGCTGTTGTTGTTGTTGTTATTTGATTTAAATTTAAAGTAAAAATAAATTTTGTTTAACAGTTTGGTTTTATATTTTTATTTATACATTATAACTAATGTTAAAATAGCTCATTTAGGGTATGTTAAACATACACTAAATACATTAAAATGCAGTAGGCTGAATTTATTAGAAAGAAATACAAATACTTGCTTTTACGAAATATATTTAAATTATTGTTAAAGGGGTCATGAAATGAGAAATCAAAATTCCCTGGATCTTTTGACATATAAGAGGTCATTGTACTATAAAAACGTCCTGTAAGTTTCAGAACTCAAAACTCAAAAAAAATATTGATGCTCTAAAGACAACAAGACGCTATGTTGTGCCAGGTTGTTGAAAAAAAAAAAAAAACAGTCTTTGCATTGCCTTCCTTCTGATCCCAACATTAGGAAAGAGTGGATTAAGTTTATTTTTAATGAAGTTCCAGACCGAGTGACTAAGAACTCGATCCTTTGTTCACTTCATTTTACTGCGGATTCGTTTACAAACAAGGCACAATTCGGCGCGGGATTTTCAGAAAGATCAAAACTAAAAGACGATGCTGTGCTATATTGGACCCGACAACACACAAGTGTGAGTAACTGTTTTTATTATGTGATCACTATTGCTTTGTCTGTTAAACAGATCATTTGCTACAAGTATTTATGCGTTATTAACCTAAAAGTCCATCTGTGAAGGATGTAAAATGTCAAACATACTCAAGTTTTAGTCTACGATCCCCCACGCCTATTCAAATGGAGCGTTCTGAGGGGGGTCAAAAACAGGACAGCAAATAGCCTATTACTTCTAAATTAGGATGTTTTTTTATGTAAAAATCTTGACAACATTATAAGTTGACCTCAGAGAACAGTACAAAATAAAAAACAGAGACAGCTCATGACCCCTTTAACAATATGCAACCTCCACATGATAATTGGAATCTTGCGTTTTGTTGATTATTCAAATGATTAATTATTGATTTTAATATCAACCATCCCTTATTTCAAAAAAATATTATTTTATAAAAAATGTCTTCCTTCATACCAGGAGTCTGTCTGTCATCAAGATTATGCACTGTGTATATAAAATATAGGAGAGGATTCCACTGTAAAAGCATTTATGGACATCTTAATTATAATACAGACTACAGAGGAGAAAACTGTCTCTGTTTTTCTGTTGGTTTGTCACTTATCTTTCAAACACACATTTTTCGCCTTTAGTTGGACAAAAACCTTATGCTCAAGTGCTTATTAAAGTCATTGTTTTCCGTGCGAAAACAAAAAACAAAACAAAAAAAAAGGACTTCAATTTGTCTTTTTTTGTTTGTCTTTTATAGACTGTTCTCAGTAGTCTTTGTCTTCTGCTGGAAGACTTTAATGACTATTAATGATAGTAAATATGTATTTGATTGGCACTTGGAACTGCAAGCTCTGAATGTTGTCAGTGAGTTCTTTTAGAGGTTGTTTCTGGTGATATGTGTTTGCTAGTGAAGCAATTTAAATTATTTATGTCCTTGTATAAGAAGACACACATTTGCTGTTTGAACGACTGGTTTGACATGTACTTGTTACGAAGAGTGAGCTGCAATAATGGATTTCACCCCTAAATGTATATTGCATAGATGAGATTGAAAAGTCAATTAAGTTATGATTTGAACAGTTTCTGTTCAAACTGTAAAATATAACTATATTTTGACATTGTGAAGACATTGTGGGTGGTGCTTGCATGTGCAAAACTCACCATCACAGTGCTGCTGTTCTAGAGGCATTGCTATGTGGTAGGGGTGTGCGACATTAACAAAAAATTATATCTCCCCTCTTTTGGATAACGATAATGATAATTTATATTTTGCCAAGTGTATTTTTTGTTTGGGTACTGGTTGAGACTTGTCATGGATAAAAAAACAAAAAAAACAAAAACGGCCAGTAGGTGGAAGCAAGTCCCCTGTCTTAATGAGTTATTCATTAAATCATTTGTTCAAACAATTCTTTCAAAATGGCTGATTCATTTCGAAATGAAGCAAGTGACTGTCTTGAAGAATGGATCATTGAATCATTGACTCAAATGATTTGTTCAACTGAGCATTGCCAGTGTTGCTCTACAAATGTTCTGATGTGTTTTTTTTTTTTTTTTTTTTTTTACGATTTTCTACGACCTAACAAAAAAACAGACACTGTTGCTTAAAATGCTTGAAATTTGGGAAAACGGCAGTCTTGCTTATTTGTTATTGCTCAACAGTATCATATCTTATACTCCTATACAGTATAACCCATACAGGGTTATTTTCTTTTTTATTTATATATATATATTTTTTAAATTTAATTATAGGGGTATTCTAATAGGCTTAATCATGCAGTGAACACTTTTGGGCACTAAAGAGGTGTTTTTGTTTGTTTTTGAGAGACATACAGTACTCGATAAAGTCAGCTGGCATAGTGTTAAAACAACAACTACGGTATTATCGTAGACAATAAATATTGCACATGCCTATTATGTGGTTACTAAGGTGTCCTGAGGTGTTTCTACATTGTTGCTAGTATTGATTCAACAAAATTTCAGCAACCGAAAATAATAATAGACGAAAACAGCAAATGGAATGAATTAAAATATGAAAAAGTTTTGGAGGGCTGCAATTATTGGCCAAAACATTTAATTAGTGCTTCTCGCGTTTTGACTGTATCGGTGTCTATTTTGTGCACACAACTTAGACAAACTACAAGAAGTTAACGTACCATCAGTGTTGACGCATTTCACCATGACCAAAAATTATGCTACAGTACCTGTATCGAAATTTTTTCGCCTGAATTATTGAGAGGTGACTTGTTGCCGAAAAACTTTACTAGGACTGGTTTAATACACCCTAAACATACTGAGTTCATACTGAATTTGGTCATTTTGGTTTTCAGTTAAAAGAAAAAAATAAATTTAGGTTTTGATGTTTCATTCAAAGAATTATTTTTGGTGCATCACTACTTGCTAGGTGGTCAGTTACTGATTAAAGCCAAAAAATCCAATCCCCAAATGTCTATGATCCCTTCAACTTAAGATGTAGGATTTTTTCTGGTTTTATCATCTGACAGGTGAAAATTGTAAGCTCAGTTGTTTAAAAAATGTAATGGCACACCTCTTCTCAACACACCAAATGATTTGAAGTGTCGTTTGTATCTGTAGCAAAGATGAGTGAATCAAGTTAGAATCTTAAGGTGAATTAGTATTGAACTAGAAGTGTTCATAACACTAACCCCAAGAATGAGCATTTCTAAACATCCTGGCAAACAGCACTAAAGTGCTGTTAAACATGATTTAGGCAATGTATTTTGTAGAATGTTTTTGAAATGACATCTTTCTAAAAATTCACAAACAAAAGGTCAAAGTGATTACCACAGACACATAGAACAAATACTCCTTTAGTCATCTTGCATGTTTTTGGTTTGTTTACTGCAGTGAATAAGAGGATGGTGTAATTCAGTAATTGTTTCAGTTTGGCTAGGTTTGTTTACTGCTTTTTTTGAGGACATGTTTGACCTGAGGCTACAAGTGGCCATTTAATTGCGCAAAACAGTTTTTGAAGGGTTTTGGGGGATGAAAAAGCAGGATCACACAATAGCACAGAATTGCAGTCATGCAGAATGAATTTGAAGGCTTATATACTGCTCATTGATTTGCTTTGCTCCTTTCTCTGGTTTGGAGGAAAATAAATTTGTTTTTGGTTCTCTCTTTGAAAAATTGTTCAATCTAATGTTGATTCTTCTAGACGAAAAGATAGAAGCTTTATCAAAAAGACAAATGGAACAACGAATCTTGGTGGGACATAGAAACTCGTTTGTTGTTGTCTCTTGTGTTTAGACCGCGCTCGCGGTGCCAGATTGAAGCATTTTAGAAATCTCCACTGGCATAATTAAAAGAAATTCACCATTGTGCACATCAAGGGTTTTTCATGCCTCACTGACGCACGCACCTCATGGAATATTGTCTCTTTGATTCTCGTCCAAACATATGCTCAGAGAGTCGCATCGCTCTCCCAGCAGAAGTCGAGCTGCCAAACCAGTGAAAGAATGTTACGCAATATTCATAAACGTTTGTGGCGGCGACAGCTTTGCTGCGAGGTCACGGTCTCCTCACTTCACCCCGCACTGTGTTTACCCATAATCCTCCTCTTCTGCTGCCGCCCCACTCGATGGGTGGTGACTCACAGACTGTTTTTTCAGAGCCGTATCATGGCTGACAGCGTGCTTATGTTTCACAAGACAACCCACACCTGGTTTCAAAATCTTTCGATGTTGTATTTCCTAGGAATTAGCTAACAGTTTAATACTTAGGTTTTTCATAACCAGATATGAAACTTATTGGATTTGCGGTCTCAAATGTTGTACTTTGAAGACACTGTACAGGTTTAAACAGGATTTGGAAGTCTGGTATTTCGGAGAAAGAGAAAAACTGTGGCACTCATCAGCCCGCCAGTGTCTGATGATTTCAATAAAGATGGGCGTCCAATTGACTTTGTCACTGAAATGGTTTGGGATTCTGTTATTAATTAAGCAAATTTATGCGCCCCGTTCCGACTATTTATATGTCTGCGCATGTCTGCAAACCTCACAGGGTGAGCGAAGGGACCGTTTAAAGCTTTGATCTGGGAGCAATGCGTTTTATGTGCTTTAAAGCGTCACTGCAAGGGGATTCTGCCGTTCTGAATTCTCTCGCTGTAAGCAAATAGGTTTAAAGCCATCAAATAGCTTTTAATATCTGCAGAGTAATGTGAATTTAATTAGGCGCTGTTATTCTCTAACAAGCTGAAGAGATTAACCAGTTTTGAACATCGGGTTCCCTTTTAAACGCTAATCGGTTTCTTAGCTACCTGCTCGTCTGCCTCCAGTATCGAACCCTGTCTTTCACATGTATATTTAGGTAATGAAGAGAGGCTGCATGGCGTAAATCAAAGTACTCTCTGCCTCTTGATTTGCCACTTATCATTTCATCTCTTTGAGGTTGTTATATTGTGCGCCTGTGGATTGAAGGAGCGCTTTCTTACGGCTCATTACGTCTCTCAGTGGGGCTACCATGTAAGGTCCGCAGAGGACCCAGCTGCCTTGGAACAGCTTTCTGAGTCACTCTTTTGTGTTTGTTTTGATTTCCAACTAAACTATGATACCAAGCCCACTATGATACAAGCACTGGAGTACTAGTGGACGGACGAAACAAGTTCACAGCTGGTTTAAAGATTCTAGTTGCATCTGTTTTTATGTCTGTTGTGTTTGGACCTCAGGTGAAACATCTTTTTCTGATTGATATGGTTCTTTCAGTTGCCTCCGTGAAGGTTGCATAATCTCTACCTACACAGATCTATACTTATGTTGTGCAACGTGTCTGGAAGCAGCACATCTATAGCGTACAGTGGTTTTCTCAATAGTATTTCCCCTGTGTCCATACTTGAGATTGATTTGAGTGTTAACAGGACAGTGGAGCAAAGGTACAGCTTTCCCTACTGGACATCTACAGATGGACATATCCACATGTTTTGTCCATCTAGTGCAGAAAAAAGTCAAATTGTTGAAATAAAGTGGGTTTTTTTTTTTTTTGTCAATTTCAATTTGACATCTTCAGTTTTCAAAATTGTTAGTTAGTGACCCTACTGAGAGCTAGCTTCATGAATGTTTCATTGCACTGAGAAAGTAGGACATATTCACAATGCACAAGAAAACTAAAATATCCTCTCTGCTTTTTGTTGTCAGTAGGTGTTTTGGGTATTACTGCAGAATGTTTTTTGCTCAGCGGCTCAGTTTGGAAATCCAAAACCCTCTGATTATCATCTCTCCATCACATTACATAAATTTGATTTGTTTCCCAGAGATAAATTGTCTGGATATTGTGTTCCTGTGAGGTCTGAGGGTGGTTTTTGCTGTTTTTCTCATTTCTGCATTTCAGTTTTGAGCTCTGTGAGAGGTCAATGACGTTTCATAGCCGTACGGACTGTTTCAGAGCGACTTGCCAGCGGTTCTGCAATAACAGGTCTCAAAACACAAACGCTCACATTGGCGTTCCCCCAGCCTCACCGCCACGGTCTGATGTCTGCAGCGCTACTGTGTTCTCATCGGCAGAGTGGTCGTAGACTACGCAGTTTGGCTGCTCTCCTCATCCCATCGTCATCCCAGCAAGTGGTTGACTTCTCACCACACAGATGTAATCTCTCCAGAAAACTATCATTTCTGGTGGCTGGAGGAGGAAATGTGATATATATTTTTGTAGCATCTGCTGCTTCTCTTTCCCAACCAGTCCACGACAAGCACATAAAGAGCTAAAGCAAACCCTCAGAATGGGAAGTTCTCAGTGTTGGTGATGTTACATGCGATCTTCTGGTTCCCGAAGGAGCTTTATGTCACCATACTGCCCTTGGGCCTGTAATCCATCAAATCCCAAAGTGGGACTGAGTTCTGCGATATTCTCCTTTCAATAGCTAGCTTGAAGGAATTTGAGGCTTTGGGTTGCTTCTTAAATAAGTAAACATATCTTTGAGCTTAAGAAGCTAAGCTGGCCTTTTGGTTTGAAAGCTCTTTGTTTTCTCTCTGCTGTATGTTCCTGGATTGTCAGCTTCTGTTATTCTTCAGATTCTGGAAGTAGAGAGGAAATGAAAGGAGAAATGGTGAGCTGGATGTGTAAGAGGACTTTGTTTTTGTATGGACTGTCAATCACAGTGACAGGGTCTCAACAATGGCAGTACTGTGCACAGATTTTTGAGCTTTGTTCAAGAGACATGACCAAAAGCACATCTAAAAAAGTGCACTCAGTCATTTTTCTCAAAGAAATAAATAGTACTTTTGAAAAATATATTTACAACAGTAGAGTTCAGCAATATTTGACAAAAGAATAATGATATCTCGTTATTTTCTGGGATTTTGTTGATAACAATAATTAGACAATATTTGGATGAGTTAGTTCACAGCAGTGAAAGAAATTGATGAGATTAATGTTTTTAAAATAATATAAATAAATGCAAATGTAATATTATTAATATGAAATATTATGCTGAAGGTGGACAGTGCTTCTGCTCTGGATTTGTTTGGGTTATTTTATATTCAAATAAAAAAGAATTTAATATTAAGTGACACTGTTGTCAACATTGTCTGTTTTTGCTCTGTTGAATAATATCAGTATCACATTTGCAATCATGCTGATAAACAGGAAAACTGAATACTTGCTTTTGTGATATTAGTTGATTTCACTTTTTTTTTCGTGATTTTGAGATCAAAATGACTGATTTTGTTGTGATAATTTCCAGAAATATGTGCAAAAATGTGCATTTTTTTTTATTTTTATAATTAATATGTATTATGTTAGATGCACAATAGTCATACATGACAAAGAACAAACAAAATACATAAGAATTCATCCATGTTTGTCATTCATCCATGTTTTTTTATTCGCGCCAACTACTGACCACTGTAAGCTGTGTGGATATAAGCCACATAGCCTGATATATAAATGAAATCTCTGTCGATTTGACACTTATCATCATACCACCCGGCCATATAAAACCATAACTTTTAAATAACTTTGCTTACTTCATTTTGTTTGTGTCCAGCAGTTGTCTGTCTCACACATCGTTAACTGCTTGCGTTTGATTCCACAGACAGGTCCATATGTCGCAGATGTTTGCTCCTGCTGAGATGGTTGTCAATAGTAAAATTTCAGAATATTAGAATTTGTCATCTGTGATTTATTACAAGGACTACAGAACAACTTGGCACATGGAAATTGTTCCAATGACCTTGATTAAAGGAAATTAAGGTTTCTGTTTATTGGTTCATTCTGAATTTTTTCTTGAAAATCCAAAATGGAATCTCTGTGTCAGAAACGTAAAAGGAACTTGAGGTAAATCAAAGTTAAATTTTTTGTTTTTGATCTTAAGGAAAAACCAAGAACATTGGAAATCGTTTATCCTGAGGTTTTGAGTTACATAACAAAATTTGACTGCAGCCTTCTGTTGTTCAGGAGTAATGAAATGCTCTGTACTGGAATAGATTAACGTCATACTTCAGAGCAGGATGTCTCAGTTTGTTGCCAGAGGAATGTGTCTGCTGCTTTAACACCTTGTCTGCCCAGTTAGAAGGTGGTTTATGCTCTGAAATTGCTTCTGAATTGTGAGTCCTCCCCGGAAGGGTAACCGAAGAGGTGGCTCCAATTCTCGGTGACTCAAAATTTATCTACTTCAAAATTTAAAAATTTAGTTTTATTTTTATTTTTTTTTTCAAACCTCTCACTACAACATTTTTGATATAATCTATATAGAAATTGTCAAATATCTCATGAATCCTTTGTACGCATGAGAGAGTGTTGTA
>JAFVLL020004047.1:0-26317 GCA_021397915.2 Tor tambroides
AAAAAAAAGAAAAAAAAAAAAAAAAAAAAAAAAAAGGGAAATAAAATATATGGTACAGTAACTGAAATAGAAATGTTTAAAACATGGCAACATTTGGCAACATTTCTCAATTTTCATGTAGCTTAAGTTGATATACTAAAAAAGCTATAACTTAACTTGAAAAATTAATAAAGCTGTATAAACATAAAAAACAGAAACACAATAAAATTACTAAAACTGTAACTAAATCAAAAAATGATTTTATTACTTTTTGTTTTGTTTTCCAATATAAATTAAATCAAGATACATTTACTTGAGAAGCAAAATGGCATTTATCAAAATGAAGTGAGTAATTTATTTGTTTATTTGTTCATTCATTCATTAATTCATTCTTAAAACACGAAAAATCAGTGGGGTCAAAAATAATCTTTCTGACCCCACTGACAGATATATATATTTTAATATAAACTCACTTAATAAATATTTCAAAAATCAGATTTAATATCTGTTGTTTTGCTTCTCAAGTAAATGTATCTTGATTTGTACTAGAAAATAAGACAAAAATAATTTAAAATGTATTTAAATTAAAATATTAATCAAATAATAATTATAATAAATAATAAAAAATGTAATAATAAAAAATAATTTCTTTTATTTAAAATATTAATAAAAACTGCAATTTCACTATTTGTCTCAGAGATGAAAGCGAATCATCTTGGTGATAGCTTTCTCCTCTTGCATATGCTGTGATGTTAATGTACAGAAACAAGTGATTGTGTGTTTCTCATCAGCATTGCGTCAATCTATCAAATGCACATAAACATTAACGTCTCATAAAAAGCTCTTTCATTCACTGTAAATGACTGTAAATGAGCTTCGATGCAAAAGAACAACACAAATCCTCATTGGCTCTTGATGGCTGAAAAGTCTTTCCCTCAATTAAGTTCCCATCTCTAGTCAGTTTTCATCTGGAAGTCAGCTGGATTATATGGGATGTAAATGGTGAAGCGTGACGCTCTCAATGGGCTAAGACTGTGAAATTATATCAGGTTTAGTGTGATTTTATGACTCCTGAACAGATGGAAGGCAGATCGTAATAGCGCTACCTGAGCGACTCCTTGCATTGGTTTTTGCGTTGCGTTGACGGCCCGCGACATCCGTTCCTCCATCAAACATCCCAACAATCACATTATGCAATCTATAAGCGGATTCAGCATCATATAGGCACCATGTGATTGCCTTGAGATCCATTAACCCCCATGCACGTTTATTTCTTCCCAGCATTCTCGAGGCTGTTGGGTTTAACGACTCTGAAGTGCGCGCGCCGTCACGCATCTCGCCGAAGAAGGAAAGAAGAATGCTGATGACCTGTTACGTTTTTATTTCTTCCATAAATTACTCCATTAGGATCTCCATAAAGCGCTGCAGAAGGCGGCTATAGCGCTGAAAGCAGCTAACAGCTGTTAGCCTCCGGTGAGCTTATCTGCTGTTGTTCTAGATAGATAGATAGATCTGTTCATCTATCGCCCTGTCGCTCTGTTTTTCCTTAGTTGTATCACTCTGGCGCTCTATGGTTTCATCACTTTATCTATCGCTCTGTTGCTGTATTGTTTTGTCGTTCTATTGTTTCAAAGTGATACAATGAAAATATATTCAGATCTTCTGATGTTTTCAGTGCAAACAAAATGTTTCAAAATGTAACAAAAAAACCGGGAACATAGGTTACATTTTGACTGAGTTTGAAGAAAAAAATACAACTGAAGTAACGCAATTAATGCAACAAATGTTGCTTTATTGTAAAGTGTTATTCTAACAAAGTAATATTCAAAATCACGTTATTATTTCTCTCTCTCTCGCAGATTGTTTTCAGATTTCAGACAGAAAAAGCATTGACTATAAATCTCACTCACTCTCGGCTGCTTCATGTTAGCAGATACATTCCCTTCATATTATTGATGCTAAAATTAATATAGCAAACTTGCTTAATTCAAATTCAATTAATATTCGATCGTATGAAATGCAAGTGCATATATAACGTGACCAAATCTTCACTGGTTGTAGCGTGTCTCACACACATCTGAGCGTATCACATCTGTATGTGCGCTGATCAGCTGTAAATAAAAGTTCAAATTAAATCTGAATTTATGAATGATGCATCACCTGTCGATCTCTTAATTCCCTGAAAAGATCTATCACTGTCTCTATCATTCTGTCACTCTACCGTTCCATTGCTTTATCTATCGTTCTGTTGCTCTATCTTTCATTCACCGCTGTCTCTGTCGTTCTGTCACTCTACTGTTCCATCAGTTTTTTATCGTTGCTCTATCTATATTATCGTTCTCTCTGTATCGCGTTGTTGCTCTACCATTCCATTGTTTTATCTATTGTTCTGTTGCTCTATCTGCAGCTCTCTCTCTATTGTTATATTATCTAGCTGTTGCTCTCTCCATTGTTTGTCGCTCTATGTACCACTTTGTCTCTTTTGTTCTGTCGCTCTGTCGCTGTACCATCGCTCTATATATCGCTCTGTCTCTATTATTCTCTCGCTCTACTGTTCGATCACATTATCTAGCTATCATTCTGTTGCTCTCTCCATTGTTTGTCGCTCTATGTACCACTCTGTCTCTTTTGTTCTGTCGCTCTGTCGCTGTACCATCGCTCTATTTATCGCTCTGTCTCTATCATTCTGTCGTTCTACTGTTCGATCACATTATCTAGCTATCATTCTGTTGCTCTCTCCATTGTTTGTCGCTCTATGTACCACTCTGTCTCTTTTGTTCTGTCGCTCTGTCTCTGTTCCATGACTCTATTTATCGCTCTCTCTTTCATTCTGTCGCTCTACCGTTCCATTAACTATCGTTATGTCATTCTCTGTCGTTCACCACTCACTTTGTCTTGTTCTGTCACTCTACTGTTCCATCACTTTTTAATCGTTCTGTTGCTTGATCTAACTCTCTGTCTATCGTTCCATCTCTCTATCTATCACTCTGTCTCTATCATTCTGACGCTGTAACATTCCATCGTTTTATCTATCGTTCTGTCACTCTATCCACTGTTCGTTGCTCTATCTATCACTGTCTCTACCATTCTGTCGCTCTACCGTTCCATTGCTTTTTCTGTTGTTTCATCACTCTATCTGTCGCTCTATCACTGTCTCTCTACCATTCCATCCATTTTTTATCGTTGCTCTATCTATATTATCGCTCTGTCTCTATCGCTTTGTCGCTCTACCATTCCATTGTATTATCTACTGTTCTACAGCTCTGTCTCTATCATTCTGTCGCTCTACCGTTCCATTGCTTTTTCTGTTGTTTCATCACTCTATCTGTCGCTCTGTCTCTCTATCATTCCATTGCTTTATCTATCGTTCTGTCGCTGTATATCGCTCTGATTCTACCATTCCATCTCTCTGTTTATCACTGTCTCTATCACTCTGCTCTACCGTTCCATTGCTTTAATTATCATTAGGTCATTCTTCGCCACTCTATCACTTTGTCTTGTTCTGTCACTCTATCTATCACTATCTCTATCATTCTGTCGCTCTACCGATCCATTGCTTTTTCTGTTGTTTTCATCTGTTGCTCTGTCTATGCCTCATTGCTTTATCTATCGTTCTGTTGCTCTATTGCTCTGTCTTTTCATTCTATCACTCTATCAGTGTTTGCTGCCCAAATTCAAATTCAGTGTCACTTTTTTTATGTTAATGCATGTCACACTGCTTATACGTGTTGGCATCCAAGTGGCAGATAAATTTACTCCAGAATAATGTGGAGGGTACTCAACTTTTAATGTCAGAAACAAAACATTGCAATTGACAGGAAGTGTTTGTCTTGCTTTTAAATGTTTGTAAGTGTATTTATTTAGCTTTATTGAATATGCATGATTACATCACTTGTTGCATTTTGAATCTGCATTAGCATTGTTTTGTCAGTCACAACTCATGTTTGATCATTGCTGTTCTCAACTCTTATGTTATCTGGAAAAAAATCCAGCTTGTAATTACTCAGAAGAGGGGGAAATCATTTAAACAGATTACAATAATGGAATGTTTAGTGATTAATTTTGATGTCGTATATCATAGAACAAATGCGTTCCCGTCGTCCATGACAGATCGCCGTACGTACGGCTGAAAAAGCGAGCGTGTCGTCCAATTGTTGGGAGTGCTCTGATAAAACAGCGTTTGTTAATCTGTCTGTCTAAGAGGACGGCTACAACTCTAAGCACTCCGATTTTCTCATTATTGGTTTTATCTTAAAAGCAGGAACGAGGCTGGCGAACGCCACAAAGACGGCTCCATCACAATAAGAAATGATGTTTTCTTTCATGTCTGAGTGCAGCATGTGAATGGAAGTGTAATTTGGTGGATGTACACAGGCCGCATCATCTTTTAGGGTAACTACCCGAATAACATTGCTCACCGCCCGGATGCGCTCAGACTGAAAGAATAATGGAGAAACGGGGAGCGAAAGAATGGCGGAACGACACAAAAGCATTGCTTTCGCGTTCCCAAGCACTCAAAAGAATGAGACCCTCCAAATAATAATTTTGACAACCCCGGGGTGCGGTTAATGTTATGGCAGGGGACCCCATTATACAGCCCCCCTCCTTTCTCAAGAGCACTGATCTAATTATTGCATGTTAAATGGGCATCTGGTAAATGGTGCATATAATGATGCATTTCCAGTGATCTGCATTAAGTGCGCTCTTGTCCTGCTGCAGGCTTTGACACACAAATTGGCCCTCTCAGGCTCGGCCCGTCCTCCATCACGGCTCCGGGCTGACGAGTAACCCCACTTACGACGTGCCCCGGGTCCTCCGCACAATTAATGAAGTCAGGCCTTTGATTGATTTAGTCCATAACGCGCCGCTCTTGGGGAGTTGAGCAGAGATCACTGAGAAAATGAATTCGGAAAATACATGAGCAAGAACACGTCCTCTCTTGCGGGTGAGTTTATTTGACATTCATATTTATGAAACTGCCGATTTATGATTATATTCCAATGCTAATTAACAAGTGAGACTCTGAAGTGATGGCGTTTGTTCTCCAGCAGTTTGAAATGACCTCTGTTTGCCTGTTACACTGAAAAAAATACACAAATGACTACACAGACATGGCAAGTAACACATTGAAATAAATGTGAAATTGAGTAGAGAGACTGAAATGGTATTTTCACTCTTAAAAATAAAAGTGCTTCACGATGCCATAGAAGAACCTTTTTGTCTAAATGTGACCCTGGACCACAAAAGCAGTCTTAAGTCGCTGGGGTATATTTGTAGCAATAGCCAAAAATACATTATATGGGTCAAAAATATTGATTTTTCTTTTATGCCAAAAATCATTAGGATATTAAGTAAAGATCATGTTCCATGAAGATATTTTGTACATTTCCTACCGTAAATATATCAAAACTTCATTTTTGATTAGTAATATGCATTGCTAAGAACTTCATTTGAACAACTTTAAAGGTGATTTTCTCAATATTTAGATTTTTTGTACCCTCAGATTCCAGATTTTCAAATAGTTGTATCTCAGCCAAATATTGTCCTATCCTAACAAAACTTATTTATTCAGTTTTCAGATGATGTATAAATCTCAATTTCACAAAATTGACCCTTATGACTGGTTTTGTGGTCCAGGGTCACATATGGTTCCATATTGAACCTTTAACATCTGAAGAACCTTTCTGTTTCACAGAAGCTTCTTTGTGGTGAAAGAAGGTTCTTCAGATTATAAAAAGGTAAGAAAGAGATGTTTTTTGGCTGAATGGTTCTTTGTGGAACCAAAAATGATTCTTCTGTGGCATCGCTGTGAAGAAACTCTTTTATTTTTATTATTAACCGGAATATACTGAATACTAGTGGTCACTTTGTTAACAAAAACTATTACGAAAAATATTTGTTGAAAACCTTTTTCCATGACTAAGATGTGATGAGAGTGACATCATTAAACCCTAACTGTGATTATATCAATATGCAATATCATTAACGAAAAAAGACGAGACTACTATGTAGCTTAAATTAAAACTCTGTAATCCAGAATTTCTCCGTTTTCTAGACTAGACCTCCATGAGGTTTCATGCATGGGTTGCCAGATTTCAAAAGTTTAAATGCCCCCAATCAGAGCCTCTCCCTGAAAAAAAGACACATTATCTGGCCAGTTTTTAATTTATCTTCACAACCTGGCAACTATTCACACATGCTTACAGTTTTCACTTTCATAATGTAGACTGTGTTTGTATTTCTGTGTTACATATAATATATCTAATAATGTATACACTGTAAAAAAAAAAAAAAAGTTGAGCCAACTTAAAATTTTAAGGCAACCAGCTTCGGCAGATTTGAGTTCTCTCAACTTATTTTTGTAGGAGATTCTCAATTTTTGTTGTATAAACTTAAAACAACAAGTTGAGAAGACTCAAAAATCTACTGAAGCTGGTTGCCTTAAAATTTTAAGTTGGCTCAACTTTTTTTTTTTACAGTGTATCATTTGTATCTAATACAGTAAATCAGGAAACTAGATGATAATTTTGAGCAAAATATTTGTTAAATATTAGTTTAAGCATTATGCAGCATGATTAAATTTTAATTGACTAAAATTCCCAGACTTTTAGTCAACTAAAACTTGACTAAACAAAAAACAAGACAGGTTGACTAAATATGATAAAATCTAAAAAGGACATGACTAATACTAAAACTACTGTAAACTGGCTCAGTGACCAGAGACGGGACATTAGCAGAGCACTGCAATCAGAAATACCATTTTTTAGCTTTCGCTGCCAAAATATTTAGGTTTCAGAACGACTCCGTCTGTGGTAACATTCAAGACTCAAATGAGTTGCAAACTGTGGTCGTGCTGATTGATGGTCCTAGATTTATTAACATAGTAAATCAAGAAATATCAAACAAAAAGATCCAGTTTCTGCAATCAGAGCCAAACGGCAACAAAAATGACATTGAAGGAGTCTTTGAAGGTCTTTGAAGGAGCCGTTCGCTCACACAAATGAAAATTCTGCCATTATTTACAGTCGTTTTAAACCTAAATGCTGTGTTTTGTTTTTGTTTTTTGTCAAAAGGGAACATGTAAAGCTTTTAATTTCTCCATACAGTGACAGTGACGATGTCTGTGAAGCTTCAGAAATGACAAAAAGCACTTAAAGTCGTCCATTAATGCTGTAAGTCCATTATGTAGGTCTAGTCATGAAGGTTTTTGTTGATGTATGGCGTCATTTATTTAAAAGCAGCACTTCACTTGCTTCTTTTTAATGATTTTATTATTTAAAGAAAATAATAATAATTTAAGGCTGTTGCAGATGGGGCAACTACTTGTTTGTGGTCTTTGTTTTTATGTTTGTGAAATATATTTAATATTTTTATAATTTGTTTAGCAAAAACAGCAAAGCCCTGTTGGAAACATATGGCATACATTACCATTAATTTAATGCTGTGCTATATTAGTATCTTTGAGATATTATTATATTTTTTTATTAATTTGATGTATTATAGTTTTTATTATTTTGAGATTTCTTTTGAATATTTTCCATTTTCATTTGAATTATTTCAAGTTTTAGTATTTTTTAGTAGTTTATGTATGCCTATATAGTTTTTATTTAATTTTTATTTTAGTTTTAGTGATTTTAGTACAAGTTAAAGAAAATTAAAATGTTAAGTTTTAGTTTATTTCATATGTGTCTATATAGTTTTTCGTTATATATGTGTGTGTGTGTGTGTGTGTGTGTGTGTGTGCATATATATATATATATATATATATATATACACACATATATATTAGTGCTGTCAAACAATTAATAACATCCAAAATAAAAGTTTTTGTTTGCGTAATATATGTGTGTGTTCTGTGCATATATATTATGCATATATAAATACACACATACAGTACAGATTTTGAAAATATTTACATGTATTTACGTCTATATTTATATTCATATAATTTATATTATGAATAAATATATTTAATATATAAAAATAACATTTTTCTGAAATATATACATGCATGTGTGTGTATTTACAGTATATATACATAATAAATATACACAGCACACATACATATATTATGTAAACAAAGACTTTTATTTTGGATGCGATTAATCGTTTGCCAGCACTAATATATATAATTGATATATGTTATAATTAAGTTTTATTGTATTTTATTTCAGTTAATGTCTATTTTACTTCAAGTAGCAAAAATGTTGTTGTTTGTTATGGTTTTATTTTCAGGTTTAGTTTTCGTTAACTATAATAACCCTGCTTTGATGCAAACTTTGCTACAAATAACCAATTTTTTCAAGCATGGCTCTTCTCTATCCCAGAGCTCTTGAACTTTATAACCTACTGTTTATTCATTTTAAGGTAAAACATTTATAGGAAGCCATTTGGGTCTATTAATTAGATGGGTTCTACAGTTGCAATGTTCTGGAAGTGTTTTCCTCATGCTCATGTCTGTGTGTTTGAGAGGAAAGGAGAGGTGTGCACTTCTCTCCTGCAGTGCTGTGAGCTGACCTTTCCTCGTATCATCGGCAATCATATTATTAACTTTATGAGCCTTGATTTACAGAACATGCCCTGCGCTGATATCCGCTCTAAATGTCGGGACAAGGACTCATTAAAAGACCTTTAAACGAGCCTTTAGAATCCGGCCTGTCTTTGTTTTATTTGTCTGCTGCTTAATTAGAGAGGATCATCTGCTGCATAAAGAGTACAAACCAACAAAGCCCATAATGCTGCTGGAGCACAAACTCTCATATCCATCCATATATGATTACATACAATAACACACACAGTCTGTGCTCACACACACATCCACAGATGTGTTATATTGAAATATTGTGGCTAATTTACAATAATCTCCAGATGAACTCTTACTGGACTGAAGCGGCTCAGCTTTACTTGACTCTCCATCAGTCATTTTTTAGTCTCAAATCTGATCATCAGGAGCTTTTGAGGAGCGTTTGTTTCTTCATCTCTCAATCAGCATTGCATTGCATTATATGTTTGGATCATTGCAGTCTCATCTTACTAAGACATATTATTGGAGATATAGTCTCATATTTAGATCATTTTATGTAAGTATCTGCTCTGCTTTTATAAAGATCTCATTGATTTACATTACAAGCATCAGAATTTCATCATTTAAATATCAGCACCTCACCAGATTTTGCTGAGTTTGAGTCCCTGAATAAAATTGAAATGTTTTTCCTCCATATTCTATATGAGCCTGATGCATTAAAATACATCACATAAAATGCATATGCAAAATTTTCATAAAAAATGTTTTGTCTAAAGGTTCAGTCAATGCTTCCATTTAAAATAAAATTGACTATTATTTCATATGTCAAGCTTTTCAGGGTTAAAGCTGTGCTAAACATGGCACATGCATTTATTTATTTATTTATTTTTAAATCAGTTGTGCATCAGCACACTCGCTTTTCTCAAGTAAACACATGCATTTACACAAAATACAGATGAAACAGCATTATACTTCTAACATGCACATGCACTGAACTAGCGTTTGTCGCCTGCTGTCGTTTCTCTCAGTGCTCTTGGCTTCATTTATCTTCCATGTGCCTTTAAAATCTGTGCAGGAGAAGTGAGTTTGTGACATAACAGATGGATGTGGATGAGAAGAGGCCAGAGAATGATCGTGCGTCTCCTCCTCCTGATCTGTCTGTTTAATGAGACTCAACTACAGGGGGCCGATCGCACGCTTACGAATGATAAAGCCACGCGGCTGTGTTTCTCTGAATCACTGATGGGTTCCTCCGAGAGCGGATCTGCGTCTGTGTGCCGTGGCTGGAGTTCTTTATTAGCGTGACTGTGACCTTTCTGCTCGGATCGGGCTGCTGGGATTCTCGCGGCGGCTGTGAACTCGTTGGGTTTTATCGGCCGCTGCAGAGAAGCAGAAGCCTTGCTTTTGTCTCTTCAAAACTGATTAATGAGTCTCGACGCTTTACAGAAACACACAGAAAATATGCATGGAAATCAAGCTTAATAATGTAGAATTACTTACAAGAGCTGGTGCTGAAAATCACCACACGAGGCAGCAGAGAGTTAAAAATGTAACCCTAAGCCAAGCCCTAATCCTAACCATACAGTGTAAGTACATGTAGTTAATTAACTATAACATGGACATCTTAAAATAAAGTAACCAAATGATTCTTTGACATGCTCTACCCTTATGTTGATCCAAATGCGTAATGACATTTTAAAACCCAAACCCAAATACTGCTTTTAATTCTTTAGGATGTTATACTAAGTCTTCTGAAGTCAAATGATGCTTTATGTGAAGAACAGAGTCTAATTTAAGCACTTCACTAATTATCATCTTCTTTGTAGCTCTCAGATCTCATTTTCAGACGTTCAGTTATGAAAACCAGTGACATTTTTCATCATGTTTTAATTTGAATGCTTATGTAAAATTTGATTGAATAATGAGAATATTAAACTCTAGTCTGTTCCTCACACAAAGACTAAAGTCATATAGACTGTTCTTAATGGTGTCTACATTTGGAGTCAGAAAGAAATTAATGCTTTTATTCAGCAAGGATGCATTAAATTAATCAAAAATGACAGTAAAGACGATTGTGATGTTACAAAAGATAAATGCTGTTCTTTTAAACTTTCTATTCATCTGTGAATCCTGAAAAATAAAATGTATCACAGTTTCCACAAACATATTGTTCAGCACAACTGTTTTCAACATTGATAATAATCAGAAATGTTTCTTGAGCAGCAAATCAGCATATTAGAATGATTTCTGAAGATCATGTGACACTGAAGACTGCAGTAATGATGCTGAAAATACAGCGCTGCATCACAGAAATAAATTACATTTTAACACATATTCACATAGAGAACAGCTGTATTACATCAGAATAATATTTCTCAATTTTTAATGTGTTTTTGATTAAATAAATGCAGCTCTGGTGAGCTGAAGAGACTCTTTCAAAAACATTCCAATCTTACCGAACCCAAGGTTTTGAACAACAGTGTATGTAAAAATAAGTGCTTTATCATTATGTTTGCTTTCGTATTTCACAGACAAAAGAACAGCATGCAGGTTTGGAACAATGTGACGATGAGTAAACAATAACAGAATCAGTTGCTTTAACTATCCGGTAATTTGTTCCTCACTGGACCTGACTGGACCTCCATTCGTCATGACAGTACCAGAATGCACGGTTTCGCCCCTACAGCGATTTGGCACAGTTCGTTTTTATTTCCCATGAACAGAAATGTCTTCACACTTCTGTGAGGATGATCATCAGTGAAATGATCTCGATGCGATTGATTAATGGCTGACATGGCGTCATTGTGCTTCTAATGGACGTATCAGTCACACGTCTGCTGTTCAAATTAGACGTCATTAATTGTGACAGGCGTTGTGACGGTGTCGTGGTGAAGGGCCAAACTGATTAAATGCTTAATTTTATGGGGACACGAGAACCAAGAGG
This sequence comes from Tor tambroides, assembly GCA_021397915.2. Taxonomy (NCBI): domain Eukaryota; kingdom Metazoa; phylum Chordata; class Actinopteri; order Cypriniformes; family Cyprinidae; genus Tor; species Tor tambroides. The sequence goes on from JAFVLL020004047.1 coordinate 11,448, forward strand.
CTTTGTTTTGTTTATTTGGTGAGCTCATGCATATTTATGATTATTCATGTTGGGTCACCTAAACCGTCTAATCTGGGGCATTTCGTGCGCTGCTTCTGATATGACATGCTTCAGCGTTAACCCACAAAGCTTTGCTGTTTTCACATGATGATGGCAGTTTTTTGAGTATCAGCTTTGTCTCAGTGGTTCCTCCTGAAAATTCAAATTTTTGAGCTCATTTTGAGCTTTTTAGTCGAATCACAGCACAGTTCGAGACATGCATGTGTGAAGTCACTAGGACCTTTTTTTATCTCACAAAATTTCAGCAAATGTCCCCATTTGATTGTGTTGCTGTCTGTGAGAAATAACTGAGATATTAATGAGATCTCATATGTGACCCTGGACCATAAAACCAGTCATAAGTGACAATTTTTCGAAATTGAGATTTATACATAATCTGAATAAATAATCTTTCCATTGATGTATGGTTTGTTAGGATAGGACAATATTTGAAAATCTGGAATCTGAGGGTGCAAAAAAATCTAAATATTGAGAAAATCACCTTTAAAGTTGTTCAAATGAAGTTCTTAGCAATGCATATTACTAATCAAAAATGAAGTTTTGATATATTTATGGTAGGAATTTGCAAAATATCTTCATGGAACATGATCTTAATATCCTAATGATTTTTGGCATAAAAGAAAAATGGATAATTTTGACCCATACAATGTATTTTTGGCTATTGCTACAAATATACCCCAGCGACTTAAGACTGCTTTTGTGCTCCAGGGTTACATATGAGAAAATCATGATGATGCAATTTTAAACTGTTACAAAATACAACTAGCACCACAGCCCCAAAGGAGAAAATTATTGCTCAGTTATGTCTCATTTGTGTATCACCTTTGCCTCATCAGTGATAAAAATATACCTAAATGAGTCCCTATAGTCATACAGTAAGAGTCTAGAGCTATAAAATGAATGTAGAGCAGCTCATCTCAATATGAGAAATGTTTGAGCTTATGTTGAGACTTTTAATTGGGATCTTGGCAAATGTGAGCACACTTTGAGAGATAGTTGAGATCTCTTCTGAAACAATTACTTTTTTATGTGACATGGATTCAGCAAACATTTCTATTTGATTGCATTGCTGTCTATGAGGAATAACTGAGCTAGTGAAGAGATCTCATATGTGAAAATCATGATGACCCGATTTAAAACTGTTAGAAAGTGTAACTAAATTCCCAGAAGAGAATGTTATTGCTCAGTTATGTCTCATTTGAGGATCACCTTTGTCTCAGATGTTTCTGCTGAAATTTCTCAGAAATAATAACAGACCGAAGACCTAGGAAAAGCACACAAATGAATCATTTTGAGACATCAAGATAAATAAAATTATGACTTGAAACACAATACTTTCTTTACTGAGGTGAATATCTCTGTTTAAGTTTAAGGCAACCAGCTTTAGCAGATTTTTGAGTTTTCTCAACTTCTTGTTTTAAGTTTATTCAACAAGAAGTTGAGAGAACTCAAAAATCTCCTAAAAAATAAGTTGAGAAAACTCAAAAATCTGCTGAAGCTGGTTGCCTTCAACTTTTTAAGTTTGCTCAACTTTTTTTTTTTTTTTTTTTTACAGTATACAAATTGTTATAATGAGAGGATTCACGAGCTTGCAGAACTCAGCACTTGACAAAAACTAGTCATTTGGAGCGGTGAGTGGATTCTAAACACTTCTGGTCATTGCGTTCAAAAACACAATTCTCAACTCAACTTTATTGTCATTCTTCCACATACACAGTATACAGAAGAGCGAAATGTCGTTTCTGACGGAGCAAGGTGCAAAGACACTGACAAAACAACTATACACACGTGTTCATGACAACAGGAATGAAACATAGGAGCACATTAAACATAACGGGCAGAACTGTTGAATGATGTAGAAATGTAAAAACGTAGGAATGTAAGAATGTTATCAACAGATATGTCTGTGATTGGTTATTGCTCAACATGCAAATATGTTTCGCTAATATCAGCCAATATAAGTCCACCCCTGAGTACAGTAAGAGCTCAAATCATTGATGAGAAATGTTTGAGCTTCTATCTGTACTTTTAATTGATATCTTGGCAAATATGTTTAAGACATTTTTGAGATCTCTTCTGAAACATCTCCATTTGAGTGAGAAAGAACTGAGCTAGTACAGAGATCTCATATGCCAAAATCATGATGATGCAGTGTTAATGTTATTGCTCAGTTATGTCTCATTTGAGTATCAACATTGTCTTAATTGTTTCTCATGAAATTATAACCCAAATGAGTAACTAGTCATGTATTAACAGTATAGTAAGAGCTTCAATAATTGATGAAAAATGCTTGAGCTTATATTGAGACTTTTAATTAGTATCTTGGCAAATCTGAGCACAGTTTGAGACACTGAAACCAGAATGTGAGAAAAGTCTCCATTTGAGTCAGAAATAAGTACAAAAATCTGTTATGTTTCATTTGAGTATCAACTTTGTCTCAGTTGTTTCTCATGAAATTCCAACTCAAATGAGTAAGTAGTTGTGTAGTAAGAGTATAGTAGGAGCTCAAATTATTGATAAGTGTTTGAGCTTATATTGAGTCTTTCAATTGGTATCTTGGCAAATATGAGAACAGTTTGAGACACTCAATATCAACTTTGTCTCAGTTGTTTCTCATAAAATTCCAACCTAAATGATTAACTAGTATAGTATAGAGCTCAAATCATTGATGAGAAATGTTAGAGCGTATATTGGTACTTTTAATTATCTTGGCCAATATGAGCACAATTTGAGACATTGTTGCGATCTCTTCTGAAACTCGCATGTGAGATAACTTGGTTATCTTTTGTACAAATGTCAGCATTTAAGTGAGAAATAACTGAGCTAGTGCAGAGATCTCAGTTATGTTTCATTTGAGTGTCAACTTTGTCTCAGTCGTGTCTCATGAAATTCCAACCCAAATAAGTAGTTGTGTAGTAAGAGTATAGTAGGAGCTTATTGTTGAGATCTCTTCTTGAACTTGCATGTGAGATAACTCGGCTCTTTTTTTAGGAAACGTCTCCATTTGAGTGACAGAGTACAGATATCTCATGTGAAAATCAGGTTGATGCAATGGTAACGTTATTGCTCAGTTACGTCTCACTTGAGTATCAATTTTGTCTCAGTTGTTTCTCATGAAATTCCAACCCAAATGATTAACTACATTCTATAAAATGCTGGGTTAAATACAACCCAGCGCTGGGTAAAATATGGACGAACCCAGCGGTTGAGTTACTGCCCAGAAGGTTGGGTTAAACATTTAACCCAACTGTTGGTTGAAAACAACCTAGCATGTGTTCTGTCCAATATTTACCCAGCACTGGGTTGTATTTAACCCAGAATTTTTTTAGAGTGTGGTATAGAGCTCAAATCATTGATGAGAAATGTTAGAGCGTATATTGGCAAATATGAGAACATTTTGAGACATTGTTGAGATCTCTTCTAGAACTCACATGTGAGATAACTCGGCTCTTTTATTTTCAGGAAATGTTTCCATTCGAGTGAGAAATATCTGAGCTAGTGCAGAGATGCTCTTCTTCCTCGTTTAGATGTCCACTCGCTGAAAGAGCCCATTGTGTGTGTTTTGCGTAAAATTGGCACGGCCTCCGTCACGCCAACTTTCTCCGTCCAGCTCGTCTGCCCACGAACACAAAGGCCAGTCAGCCAGCCTGATTTTTGAACAAAAGCGAGAGCAGGATGGTGGAAGCGGAGCCTCTCGCAGCAGCTCCGTGTTTGGGGCCCGTCCGCGGCAGACTGGAGCTGCACACTTGAGTGGCTCTGGTCGCTGATGGCAGCTGACACACGCTGTTATTAAGACACATCAACAGTTGGAGCCGGAGTCGACACGCGGAGGGGTGTGGAGCCGAGGCGACGGTCCTGTTTCTAAACCCCGTCGGGTCCCTCACCTGTCTCTCTGGTGCGGGGCCAAAGCGCGCCGTGCGGCCCCTAAAGCCGGTCGGCTCCGGCACGCTCCAGTGGAGCTGCGGCTCTGGAACAGGGCTGGAGACAGCTCGTCTCTCCATCCCGCCTAGAGCGCTGCACATGTCGGCCCAGCAGCGGGACGAGCTTGTTTTGGCGAGGCAGAGATGCTGAGTCTTGCATCCGACCTCAAAAAACAGCAGTTTTTATGATATGGTCCTGCAGCTTCCTTAGCACTCATCAGTTTGTCCGGCACTCGCTCAGCAGATTATTTCGTTTTCAATTATACACTGCAAAAAATGATTTCCTGACTTAGCATTTTTGTCTTGTTTTCTAGTATAAACATCTAAACATTCTTGAATCAACATGCACATGTAAAATGATTTAAGATATTAAGTCTTGTTTTCTAAAAAAAATGATCAAAATGTTGTTAGTTTTTCCTTACAATAAGCAAAAATATAATATAGGGGATTTTTTTTCTAAATTTGGTGTTTCCATCACTTGTTTCTGATGCTATACTTCAAAATGTGCATAAAAACAGGGTGATGGAAACATAGCTAATGAAGCAGTTTTACACTGAAAACAATGCCTTTCTTCCTCAGTATTTTTGTCTTGTTTTCTAGTTCAAATATCTAAAGATTCTTAAATCAAGATGCATTTACTGAATATATTAAGTCTTGTTTTCTGAAAAATGAGTTTTTGCTTAAAACAAGAAAAAAGTATATATCTGCCAATGGGGTCAGAAAAATAAATGTAATTCAAAAGAGAAACAAGATTATTTTTCAGTCACCACTGACAGATATTTTTCTTGTTTTAAGCAAAAACACATACTTAAGCTTATTTTCTGAAGTCATTTTACATCTCCAGTACATGCATGCATCTTGATTTAATAATGTTTCGATATTTGTAACAAGGCAAAAGTACTAAGTAAGATTTGCCACAATCTTAACTGCTGTGAACAAAAGAAGGGGAAAGTCAGTGACGCTATAAAGACTCGCTCAGCAGATTATTTAGTTTTAAACTTGGAGTGAATCCAAAGCCGTGCCGTTTTGATAACGTACCAGCAGATGTTTGTGTTACGAGAGCCATCGCTCTGAAAATGATGCTTATGAAGGAAGTTGCCTTTTACCCTTTCGAGTGCCATAAATTATCACGCATATAAACAACTGCTTTTATCGCATTCGTAATGAGACTGAATGAGGACGAGACGTGTTAAAGAGCATCAGCGGAATTAAAATACATAAATCTATAGAACAGGGACGTTAATATGATAAATCACACGCTTTGTGCCAATGATCAGAGTGCATGTGTCATGAGGAACGGTGTGTCAGATCATCTCTCTTTCTTCTGTTGGATCTGTCTGAACATCCACACGACAAGAATCACTTCAAGAAGGTATATATAGAAGGAATTTAGCTGGGTTTGTAAGAGGTCTCACCAAGGCTGCATTTATTTGATCAAAAATACAGTGTAATATTATTATAATTTAATATAGCTGTTCAGATTCTGTTATTGTTTACTCACCATCACGTTGTTCCAAACCTGCATGCTGTTATTTTCCCTGTGAAACATGAAAGCAATAATAATGTTAAAGTGTTTATTTTTACATACACTGTTGTTCAAAACCTCGGGTTCGGGAAGATTGTAATGTTTTTGAAAGAGTCTCTTCTGCTCACCAGAGCTGCATTTATATGATCAAAAACACATTAAAAATTGTGAAATATTATTATGATGTAAAATATCTGTTTTCTATGTGAATGTGTGTTAAACTGTAATTTATTTCTGTGATCAAAGCTGTATTTTCAGCATCATTACAGCAATCTTCAGTGTCACATGATCTTCAGAAATCATAATAATATGCTGATTTGCTGCTCAAGAAACATTTATTATTATTATCAATGTTGAAAACAGTTGTGCTGCACAATATTTTTGTGGAAACTGTGATAAATTTTATTTTTCAGGATTCACAGATGAATAGAAAGTTCAAAAGAAGATCTTTTGTAACATTATAAATGTCTTTAATGGCACTTTAGATCAATTTAATACATCCTTGATGAATAAAAGTATTTTTTCTTACCCCAGACTTTTAAATAGGAGTGTATCACGAAATTAGTTTTTGCCATTTTTAGTCAACAATGTTTTTCTTCCTCAGTATTTTTGTCTTGTTTTCCAGTAAAAATATACATTCTCGAATTAAGATACATTTACTTGAGAAGCAAAAAGACTGAACAGATTAAGTCTTGTTTTCTGAAAAATGTATTAAAATTAAGTGAGTTTTTGCTTAAAACAATCAAAAATATCTGCCAATGGGGTGAGAAAAATCATCTTAATTCAAAGGCTAAACAAGATGATTTTTCTTGCACCATTGGCAGATATTTTTGATTGTTTTAAGTAAAAAATAACAAAATTTTGATTTTTTTTTTTTTACAGAAAACAAGACTTAGAGTCATTTTACTTCTACAGTAAATTCATCTTGATTCAAGAACCTTTAGATATTTATACTAGAAAACAAGACAAAAATACTCAGTAAGAGAATCATTTTTGCAGTGTTCACATTAAATACAAAGTCTGTCCTATTAAAAATATTGTATGGCATGACACCCATGTCTGCTACTTAAGTAAAAAGATGGGTTTTTGTGCATAGATGACACTATTAGACTACTTTACCCATCACCCATTATAGATCAACTAACATAATCTATAAAGGTGCAAAATGCATGTACTTACACATATTTAAGAATCATTATATTTCATGAAATATGACCCTGGAGCACAAAAGCAGTCTTAAGTAGCACAGATATATTTGTAGCAATAGCCAAAAATACATTGTATGGGTCAAAATTATCCATTTTTCTTTTATGCCAAAAATCATTAGGATATTAAGATCATGCTCCATGAAGATATTTAGTAAATTTCCTACTGTAAATATAACAAAACTTAATTTTTGATTATTAATATGCATTGCTAAGAACTTCATTTGAACAACTTTAAAGGTGATTTTCTCAATATTTAGATTTTTTTGCACCCTCAGATTCCAGATTTTCAAATAGTTGTATCTCAGCCAAATATTGTCCGATCCTAACAAACCATACATCAATGGAAAGCATATTCATAGATGATGTATAAATCTCAATTTCAAAAAAATTGACCCTTATGACTGGTTTTGTGGTCCAGGGTCACATATTTGAAAATCGAGATATTTGATGATATAGTTAACACGTTTGGGAATACAAAGTGGTGCAGTGTTGTGTGTTTTTTGCTCACTTCACCAGCAAACAAACTGAGTGGACATGGGTTTTAGTTCCTCTCTCCGGTCCGCTGGGAACACTTGGGGAAGAGCTCTGTGCTGAAGGTCACCTCTGGAGTACCTCTTGAATCCATCACCTGGCATTGCCATGGAAATGTCCTGCACTACATCAGCCGGAGCCGCTCGGGACACAGGTGTGCTTCCCTCACGGTGAATAATTGACCTGACGCCAGAGGAACAGAGAGGTCGTCTCCTCCAATGACAGAGCAGACACCCCAAAGCCTGTTTCCACAGTCCAGCAATCAGAGCGCAGCCCTGACTGAATAATAACCTGGACTTCTGAGGCTCCTTTTGCATATTGCATATCTAATAGCAGACCCTATAAATCCGGTTTGCTCTGAAACACTGCGCGAGATGAAAGTTGTGAACTCGGCGTTACTTAATGGTCATGCTCAGCAGAGCAGTAAATATAGTTTGGCTCGAGAGCGTCGGACTGTGTCACACATTCGCTCTCAATCTCCTCCTGTTCACCGCTTCATACAGACGCTTTCATAATCAGGTCATGTTGAGGAAATCACATCTTGTTTTTGGGGGTCTGGCAGGAATATTATACAGAACAAACCGTGCATGGTAGGAATAGGAAGTTTTATTCTTGCTACTCCCTATTCGTAATTGCATTAAAAAAAATAATAATAATAATTGCATTGGCCTGTTGGCGGAGCTAGAGAGCAGATATTTTGGTTCTGTTTAATGCAATTTGAATTGAGGTGGCAAACACTAAGCAGAATTGAAATTCAAATGCGAATTAAATAATGCATATTTGAAATAATAAAATAACGATGAATGAAATAATAAATAAATGATAAAAACATATAGATGCAGATGCATCACAGATAAAATTACCTTTAAAATTATATAAATTTATTACATGTAATTATATAAGAAATTCATATTTCAAAGTCATGTTTTGAACTACTGGTAAGGCAGTGTTTATCCAAATAAAAACTAGAATTCAAATCCAAATGTGAAAAAGTAGAATTAAATAATATATTTGAAATACTAAAATAATGATGAATGAAATAATACAATTTAAAAAGTACATATAGATGTAGATGCAGATGAAATTACTTTTAAAATTATATAAATTACAAATAATTATATAAGAAATTCATGTTTTAAATTCATATGTTTTAAACTACTAGTAAGGCAGTGTTCATCAATATAAAATATAATAATACATTTAAAATAATACAATAATAATAAATAAAATAATAAAATAAAAATTTTATAAAAATATACAGAAGTAGACGCATGCATAGATACAGATAAATAAATAAAATTTACAATTATATAAATTACAGATAAGAAATTTATGTTTCAAATTCATATGTGACACTTGACCACAAAACCAGTCATAAGGGTATTTTTTTTTTTTTTAAATTGAGATTTATACATCAGCATTACATCATTGTTAGGATAGGAAAGTATTTGGCTGAGATACAACTATTTGAAAATCTGCAAAAAAATAAAAATATTGAGAAAATCTGCTTTAAAGTTGTCTAAAATGAAGTTCTTAGCAATGCATATTACTAATCAAAAATGAAGTTTTGATATATTTACAGTAGGAAATGTACAAAATATCTTCATGGAGCATGATCTTAATATCCTAATGATTTTTGGCATAAAAGAAAAATGGATAATTTTGACCCATACAATGTATTTTTGGCTATTGCTACAAATATACCTGTGCTACTTATGACTGCTTTTGGGCTCCATGGTCACATGTATATTTTTATATAAGACCTTTTATGTATTTCTTATATAAGAAATTTGTATTTTATGTATTTGATCCCATTGCACCTATTGCATATTGCATCTTGTGCTCAACATGGCCCGTCACTAATGCATGTACTGTAGGACGTGATCTATTTTACTCAAAATTACTGTAATTCCTGAACAGAAATTTCAATATTTGAAATTTTGAATCGGCTAAATAATTGCATCGCATCTTTCTGAGGACACGCAGCAGATTTGTTGGTGTTTGGTCTGTAATAATAACGATGAAACGATACGATGAGCTTCATGTTTTCTATCTCCGGCTCTGGTCTTAAGTGCTCTTGCTCGCTGCTGTATTTTCTGTTTGAAAACATTAGCGTGTGACATTTGCTGTGCATTAACTACAGTCACATACATTCATGTTCATCATGCCGTGTGTGGCGTGTCACAGTAATATAATTACACCAGACAGCCGTCCACCTCTAGTACTCTAATGAATTTCTGACTTGGCAAAGACTGATGCCTGAATATGGGGTAATTGTCAACTGATGTATGACACCATATTAAGATCCCTGCATTAGCATGTCAGAATATATAAATGGAAATGCATTAAAGAGTCAGAAGATGCCAGCCTTCGTAATACAGAGAATGATGCACGCACTCAGTGAGAATTCAGAGAAGAGCTGCAGGACCATATTAAAGAGATAGTTCACCCAAAAATGAACTTTTGCTGAAAATGTGCTCACTTTCAGATCATCCGAGATTAGGATGAGTTTGTTTCTTCATCAGGTTTGTAGAAATGTGTCTCTGCATCAGTGTCTCAGCAATGGATGCTCTGCAGTGAATGGGTGCCGTCAGAATGAGAGTCGATAAAAACATCACAATAATCCACACCACTCCAGTCCATCAGTTAACATCTGGAGAAGACAAAAGCTGAAACAAATCCATCATTAAGATGTTTTTAACTAATCCATAATAACTCTTCCTCCAGTGAAAAGTGCATCTCCTGTTGTCTCTCACATCAAAATCTAGCCATATTATTTGTTTAGAGCTGTTTTGTCTTGTAAACGCTGCTTGATCTGTGCAGATTTCTCTCCTGATTCAGACCAGAACACTTTATTATGAAGCTGTCAGGAACTGTTTCTCAGAATGTTCTTGCAAGGTTCTTTCAAAGTTATGAACAAACATTCTTCTAGTAATGTAAATAGACACACAAAAGCACAAAAGCTTTATACATCTTTCATGGAATGTTTTTTTTTTTTCTGAAACATCTTGATTCAGTGTTCATATGACCTTTTTTTAAATGTTGCTACTTGTTTCAGAACGTTCAGAGAACGTTCAAAAGTAACGTTTCCATAATGTTTGCAAAATTACAAAATGGAATATTCCCTTTATGTTCACGTGACCACAATAAAATGTTTTTTTAAATATTTAAAACTGGGCACTTTAAATGTTCAGAGAACATTAATATTTATAACTTAATAAGAATGTTAGTAAAATGTTCTTAAAACATTTTTGTTCGGTGAGGCAATGGTTTAAAGTTAAAAACATCTTAATGCTGGATTTGTTTCAGCTTTTGTCTTCTCCAGATGTTAACTGATGGACTGGAGTGGTGTGGATTATTGTGATGTTTTTATCGACTCTCATTCTGACGGCACCCATTCACTGCAGAGCATCCATTGCTGAGACACATTTCTCCAAACCTGATGAAGAAACAAACTCATCCTAATCTCGGATGATCTGGGAATGAGCACATTTTCATTTTTGGGTGAACTGTTCCTTTAAAATCACTGTGACCAATCAAAGAGCCCTTATATTTTCTCTAGATGTGCACAGAATGACTGCTTTAATTTGTCAGTAATTCTAAGAGAAATCTGCGTCTTTCCTCTGCAGTGAAATGGTTCTTGTCCGTCGACTGATACGAGGTTCAGGTGATGGAGATGCAGGAGAACAACTGTGAATGTGGCCACATATCATCAGCAGGGTCAGACTGAGTCAGCGTGAACATCAGTCACAATCACGATCGCCTCCAATTACGCTCCCCTTGAAAAGCACCATGGGTAACGTAACATCATTTCTATTGACTGCTGTGATGCCGAGGAGACAGAGTCCTTGCATTAATACAATTGATGATGATGGTTGTCATTTTTCCTCATAATTCCACATCATGAGGGTGTCACCTGAAAAAGTCTTTTTATACTGAGCACAATCTTGTTGGCAAAAGTGGTTTACTTTACCCACTGCTGCTTTAGTACAAATAACACACTGCTTCTATTCAGTGATATTTCAGCATCTCATATATACAGTATATAGAGAGAGATTCTTAAATTACTTTTATTTTTTTAAATTTGAGTTTTCATTTTACTCTTAGTCATTTTGTGCTTGTCATTTTTATTATTTCCATATTATTTTAATTTATTTTTATTTCAGTTTTAGTCATTTTAACATTTCAGGTTTATTTTTTCAGTTTTATTTATGTTAATCGCCAAGGCAACATTTAATATTTGTTTTATTTCAGCTTTATTTCTTCATTTATAAATCTTTATATATCTTTATTATGTGGTTTTTTATTTTATTAGTTTTTTAATCTTTCTATGTAGATTTTTTTTTTCAATTTTAATATTGTTTTCATTTTATTTCAGCTTTATTTCTTTATTTATAAATCTTTAGCTCTAAATATTCATTCATAAAATGTTTTTTATTTTTTATTTCTTCATTTATAGCTTTATTATTATTGTTGTTGTTATTGTTATTAAAAAGAAAATTAAATTTATTTGTGTGTGTGTGTGTGTGTGTGTGTATCTGTGTGTGTGTATATATATATATATATATATATATATATATATATTATTTTTTTATTTTACTGATTTTAGTGTTTATAAAGTTTTAGTAATTTTAGTAATTTTTAATAATAGTTATTTATAAAGTGACTTTTATTTTTTTATTTCTTAATTTTTAGCTATATATATATATATATATATATATATAAATCTTTATATATTTTTATTATTATTAGGTTTTTATTTTATTAGGTTTTTAATCTTTCTATATTGATTTTTTTTTTCAATTTTAATATTGTTTTCATTTTATTTCAGCTTTATTTCTTTATTTATAAATCTTTAGCTCTAAATATTCATTCATAAAATGTTTTTTATTTTTTATTTCTTCATTTATAGCTTTATTATTATTATTGTTGCTGTTATTGTTATTAAAAAGAAATGTAAATTTATTTGTATTTATATATATATATATATATATATATATATATATATATATATATTCTTTTTTAATTTTACTGATTTTAGTGTTTATAAAGTTTTAGTAATTTTAGTAATTTTTAATAATATTTATTTATAAAGTGACTTTTATTTTTTTATTTCTTAATTTTTAGCTTTATTATTGTTATTAAAAAGAAAATTAAATTTATTTGTGTATGTATATATATATATATATATATATATATATATATATATATATATATATATATATATTTAGTAATTATTGTAATTTTTTATAATATTTGTTTTAGTTAATAATAACAAAACTACCTTACTGTACAGCATCTATCACTATTTGCACAGTCCATGTCTGAATAAACCAAATTATTTGCCTGAATCAACTAAATTATCCATGGGTTAACAGCAGTTTTAAGGTTCAGAACAAGTAAAAACATCTCTGTATAATAACTAATGTATCTTTTTATGCTGTTTGATGTCAAAAATTTTTGTTAATATATAATTTTGTAAACCTAAAACATATTCTAAACTGCTTTACTGACTAGTCCTGTAAAGTTACTCTAATTTGCTTGCATTATTAATGTTCTGTAGCATGCGGTGTCATTTATTGCTGAATGCCCAGTGAGCTGCTATTTAAAGATCTTCATGACTCTTCCCGGTTCGTTCTGAAGGTTGTTGTTTTTCACGCTAAACGTCTGTGATTTAATCCTTTAGTTTGTGATCAAGCGTTTCGCACATAATGGACGTCCAGCGCAAGTGAAATCCGTCTCGGTGCGCCGTCCACACAAAACCTCCTTCAGAGGCACTAAATGTAATTTTACGCCGCCCATCTGTTTAATCACAACAGTTTATTCATTACTGTCCACACAAATGGGATGTTCTGAGCGGCTTTACTGTGGTCAGACTCATTTGCTGTAATTGGAGAGTTGGCCGTGTTCCTCATGAGAGCGAGTAACATCAGTCCCGCAGACGACTGATATTAATACTGCATCCTCCACACAATTGATCAGTTACAGAGGAGAAAGTTATAATTGTGAGCAAAACATCAGGATTATTAATGTTTTAAACTAATATTGAGAAGTAGTTTTGTGATTTATAAGCTGTAAACTCTAAAAGGAAAGTTTGTTGTTGGCCTCACAAAACCTTGTGTGAAAGTTTAAAATAGTTTTGTAAGCTTATAGTTTTATGTTTTTCTAAGTCTGCATATACAGTAGATCTTTACGATGCTTCACGGGCGTGATTTATTATTTATTTAGTTTCTTATTTAGATATTTTATTTTAAATTTTTTAAATATTTATTTATTCATTTATCAAATGCATTTTATTTTTGCATTTTCAGTTTTCATTTTAGCTTTAGTTTAGATTTTAATAATTATATGTGCATTTGTCATTTTTATGTTTCTGTATAGCTTTATTTTTATTTCAGTTTTAGTAATTTTATTTTAGTAATTTTAGTAACTTATTTTATATCACTTAATTGCCAATGCAACATTTAATCTTTATATTTTATTTTGCTTCAGCTTTATTTCAATTACTTAGATATCAGTCCTGGCATTGCATCTTAAGAATGTTGTTGGCTCTTTGACAAATGGCTTTTGTTTATCTTTGTAAGTTGTAATATTTGTATTTATTTTTTATTTTTTGAGGAGGAGACACAGTCAGCACAGGGTACACATTCATAAATTTTAATATTAGGATTTTTACATTTATATAAACACTTATAGACGCTTTTATCCAAAGCAATGTAGAAAAGAGGAACAAAATCAATTTGTCAAAGAGTCAAGGATTAGGAAGTGAGCTAGATTAATATTTGGATTAATTTAGAGTAATATTCTATGAACATTTATTGATGTGAGGGTGTAATAAAAGCCTTGTTCAATTATTCTGTGTAATAATAAACTGATTTTCCTTTTATTTCAGTAAATAATCATTTGTGTTTCCATGTATCTGAAACATTCCAGCACTAAACGAGCACTCACTCATGAGGCCTGCAGGTAATTAACCGTCATAAAGCTTAAACTCATCAGAGAGTCTCAGAGAGGCTTGGCTAATCAACTTTGGGCCACTTATCAAGACTCCAGAACCCTCAGAACAGCTGATCTTTCCTCAGCATCTCTGGCCATTAGCTAATATGGGACTGTTTTCTATGTGCTCCTCTCCCGCAAACATTCTAATATTGTATTTAATTTTCGCGCTATGAATATGTGTGGTATTGAAATTGCTTCTGAATGTGCACTCGCTGTTTACCTTCACTTTCAGTTTGGCATTCACGTGTAAAGGAGCAGATCTCACAAGATCAGATATTTGTCAGTGAGCTCAGGATCTGTTGAGCAGCAAATCCTCAATCTATCTATCTATCTATCTATCTATCTATCTATCTATCTATCTATCTATCTATCTATCGTTCCATCTATCGTTCTATCTATCTATCTATCTATCTATCTATGTATCTATCTATCGTTCTATCTATCGTTCTATCTATCTATCTATCTATCTATCTATCTATATCGTTCTATCTATCTATCTATCTATCTATCTATCTATCGTTCCATCTATCGTTCTATCTATCTATCTATCTATCTATCTATCTATCGTTCTATCGTTCTATCTATCTATCTATCTATCTATCTATCTATCTATCTATCTATCTATCT
>JAFVLL020004048.1:0-13992 GCA_021397915.2 Tor tambroides
GAAAAGCATCTGGGTGGGCTGTCTGCTGCTCACTGATGTGTTGGTAGAGTTCATTCAGTGCCTCACTCCTGTTGTTGTTGTTGGAGCTGGGAGGGTTGTATACAGCAAAGAGCAGTATAGCTCCTCTGCTCTGTCTCTAGCTCTGTGCAGTTTGTCAGTTTCGACTCGAGCTTTCCCTCCATATATATATATATATATATATATATATATATATACACCAAACATTTTATAACATGCCTCTGCATGACCCCTGTAATGCAGGTTATATTTACGTAGAAAATTAGGTTGATTATTTTAGATATTTAATAAAAATTATTAAGAGCTCCGTCATTATAGGAAAAGCTCTGCTGATTTTATGGATTCTTAAAATGATTAAATAAATGTATACAAATTATTATAACACATAAAACATACAGAATTTTACAAGACATTTATGAAAAAAAAACATTAAAGTCTAGCTAATGCAACCTGATGTAAATGTACCACAAGGTTGTTATTGTCAGATAATAATAATAATAAATATAGCTGCAAGCAGAGATTACTGAGGTTCAAGAACTTGAAGGCCTTCATGGCTTCTACGCTGTCAAGGGTCTCAGCTAACATGAAATGTATGGCTGACACCAGAATGCATTCATGATGGAGGGTATGATGACACACACACAAAGTAATGAAAAGGTTGAACTATATTACTTAACATACACTCTATTACTTAATACAGACTTTGCATGCTCACACACAGACACACATTATGTTGTAGATAAAGCTATTCGAAATAACTAATATATTGTAAAATGCTTACTGGAAGTGTCCTGTTTATAATATTTTGTTCAGATTTAAATTTAATCATAATGTGGCATAATTGTCAAAACTGATATGTCTGTATAAATGAAGTGTTAAACTTTGACTAAATGTGATTTTAAATGTAATAATGATTTTAAACTATCTGAATATCAGTACCTAAGTCAAACCTGAGAAAAGAACTATATAAGAGACAGAATGAGCTAATGGCCGATACTTTACTGCCATCTAGTGGTTTTATTTGCACTTTCAGGGAATAGAGCAAAGACGTAGTGTTTTTAACCTTCATAACTATTACAGTGTCAGTTTCTGTTCATTCAAATTTTGCATGCTTGTTTAGAATAAAATTATGCATCATTTTACATAGTTTTGAAAAGATGTGGGCTTTCTTTTGGGATTTATAGGCCTTTGGGTACGCTATGTAAGGAACATATTATAAAATGACCAGTTTACACTTGTCCCAATGGAAATGTTCAACTTTTTTTTTTTTAATAATTATTGACCTAGAGAGTCTAGAGAATAGTACTGCACTGATTTTATTGATTTTGAGTTAAAAACCCAGGACTAGTTCACAAAAGTAGGTTTTTTTAAATAATCTCAAATATTTAATGAACAGTTTTATTGACAGCATTGGTCACAGAGGTAAAGTCGTTCAGAATGAGGAGATCTATCATATGATATGAAGATCTAGTGTTTGTGTGAATACATGGACATGTTCTACAATTTGAGGTCATTTTCAATAGAAATATTGTTTTTGAGGCCTTTTTACTTGTTCTAACGCCACCTATAGTCCGATCTCTATGAAACTTTGCATGCTTGTTAAGAGTCATTTGACACATTTTCACCAAGTTTCGTAAAGTTTCGAGTTTTTGGGTATATTTGGCCCTGCCCCTTTTCTAAATGACCCTCTTATAGCTAACCAAAAGACAAAATTCAACTTTTTTTTTTTTTTTTTGATAATATTGATCTAGAGAGTCCAGGGAATATTTCTGCAGTAGTTTGATCAAGACTGAGTGAAAAACCTAGGACTAGTTCACAAAAGTAGGTTTTTAACATATTTGTGAATATTGACAGCATTAGTCTCAGAGGCAAAGTTGTTCAGAATGAGGAGATCTATCATATGATTTGAAGATCTAGTGTTTGTGTGAATATATGAACATGTTCTACAATTTGAGGTCTTTTTCTATAGAAATTTTGTGTTTTTGAAGCCTTTTTAACCGTTATAGTGCCACCTATGGTCCGATCTCCATGAAACTTAGCATGCTTGTTAAGACTAATCTAACACATGTTTTCACCAAGATTCGTAAAGTTTTGAGTTTTCGTTTAGGTTTTATAGGCTTTTGGGTTTATTTGGCCACACCCCTTCAAGAAATGACACCATTATAGCTAACCAAAGGACAAAATTCAACATTTTTTTTTTGATAATTATTGATCTAGAGTGTCCAGAGAATTGCGCTGCGGTAGTTTGATCGAGATTGAGCGAAAAACCTAGGACTAGTTCGCAAAAGTAAGTTTTCAACCTATTTGTGAATATTTAATGAACGATTTGATTGACAGCAATGGTTCTTGAGGCAAAGTTGTGCAAACTTGTTAGCGCCAACTAGTGGCCGATTTCTTTCAAATTTCTTACAGACCGTTAGGGCCATGAGTTGAACATGCTCACCGACTTTCGTTCCGATCGACCTACATTAACCTTGTCTAATAGGTGCTCAAACCTCATTGGCCAATGGCGACCATATTTTTTGAGATACGTAAATGTCCTTATAGACCCTTGTGCCACTTTGGACAAAGACACTGCATACCAATTTTCAAGTCGATTGGACTAATGGTTGTGTCGTTATAGCTGTTTTTATGTTTTTTCCATACTATAGCGCCACCAAGTGGCCAAGATGCGCATTTTTTTATATGACCAAAGATTGAGCTCATAACACGTTTACCAAGTTTGGTGAAGATATCTCATTCCGTTCATGAGTTATAGCCATTTTAGTAAAAGTGGCCCCACCCCTTACAAACGTTTTGGCGTCCTTTTGCGACCGTGAGTCAAAAGTTTTTTTGTTTTTTTTTTGTTTGTTTTTTTAAATAATTATTGATATTCACTCTCCAGAGAATATTTCTGCACTGGTTTGGTTCCAATCGGGCGAAAAACCTATGACTAGCTCGCAAAAGTAGGTTTTGCAAAAAATGTAAAATACCCGAAAATTTCGCTCACATGAATAGATTGTACCGTGCAAAAGGCTCAGAGGCTCACAATCAAATCTGCAATTTCGTACTTTTGATCACTGTAGCGCCCCCGTCAGGTCGATTGGGGTGAGCCTCGGTCACGTTGTAGGCGGTGTGAGTACTACCATCCCTCCAAGTTTCAAGTCTCTACAACTTACGGTTTGGTCTGCACAATCAGTTTTACATTTTTCAAGCTATGCGCTTGAACCCCTAATAATAATAATATACGTTTTTTTTTTCTGTAGGACTGGTCAGGACTGGTAGTTTTTACAAAATTTTTAACCATCTATGAAAGAAAAACAAATAAAAGAAAATGGCTTATCATGTTATTATGAACCCTATAAATTCGATTAAAAATTGATTAAAAATTAACTAATTAATCACACTTTTTTTCTGAAATGAATTGTGATTAATTGCGATTAATTACACCTAACACCTAAGTTTTAAAATATACTTTTATATTGCAATAATTTCACATTCAATCTTCAAATTAATGTAGAAACAACATAAAGACAGTATATTTTTAGTATATGTTTAATGGCGTCTTTTTTATGACTGAAGGCAAATATCACTGATACCAATACTACTGATGTCTCTAGGAAATTGTTCTTTTTTCCCTAATATTTTACCACTGACTATAGCCATTCAGCATTACAGTATAATTGAGAGCTATCAATTTTAAAATTTATTAGACTTTGAAAAATAACAACTTCTAATTTAAGTGAACTTAAAGCAATCTTCACATAAACCCATTATAATAAATATCATACTTGTGCCCTTCAGCCAGTTAGTAAATATACAGAAATTGAATAAAGTTATCAAACACTAAATTCTAAATTTAATATAGATGAATCGTCAAAGCTACAAAAGTTATTGGTTTCCTCTCTTTTCTTCCCCATCACCTGTACTGTTTTCCGCACTCGTTTGATTAGCACCTGTTGCTGAGGCGAAGTGGAGTGCACATCTGAACTGTCTACGTTAAATATTTTTTATGCCGTTAAACTGAAAAATTAATCGCCTGTGTTAACGCTAATTTTGACAGCACTACTATCAATGCAATTAAGTATACATGCATAGACATACCTTTATAGAAGAGCTGGTAACATAAAATATACCCATTTATAAACACTGTTTATCTGAACAAGAAACACATAAGAATAGTCACTTTAAAAACAATGTATTATCTTCAGGCCTCAGCATAACTCACATTTTTATGATGCATTTGTTTTTCTTCTTATATTATAGATTCTTTGTGTGAGCGTTAACCAATGGCAAGCATACAAGACTATATACATAACAAAAAATATTTAGAAATTTTAATTCTTGTTTAGAAAGATATACAGATCAGAATTCTGGATCAAAAATGTCATCCTGTATAGGAGCACTGAGTCTTTTACAATTAGGCTGTCATTTTAGCTCTTTGGATATCTTAGTTTCATCTTCTTCAGCAGGTGTTGTCTTTAAAACAGCGTCTTTCCCAGCTTCCTGCTCCAGTGTTCTTAGTTTCTTCAGAATAGGTATTTTCTTCAGTATTTCTGTGTCCAACTGAAAGCATTAGTAAGTTATTACAATTAAGTCACTCTGAAGAGATCATGTTAACAGAGCTTTATTTTTCTTGTCAAGTTAGTAAGGGTAGGGCTGGACAATATGACCTAAAATCAATATCTAGATTAATGGAACATTTCTAACTCGATTAGCATTATTGAACGTTTCTTTTTTATTATTAGGGCCCAAGCACCAATGGTGTGAGGACCCTCTTGGAATTGCTCTAGGGGTGCAGGTTCCTATTGTTTTTTTTCCCAACTATCCAGGGCTTTTTGGGGCCCTTAACATGCACAAAAACTTTAGAAAATTGGCACACATGTTGTAGGGGTGTAACGATACAATTAAAACAGTTAGTTACACAGGCCTACCGTTAGCATAAGTTGAAGTAGATTCATCTCTCGTCGTCTCTGAGAGAATATGTGGGGTCAGCATCATTACTCCCTCATTCCATTTTTACTTTCATTTTCTGCATAGTGAACTGACTGAGATTAAGACATTCACCGGCAACTCTTGAGCAAATTTGCATGTTGTATCTGCGGTCATTAGGACGCCACAGAGCCACAGACTTGGTGCATATCTCATACATACTTGTACACATACATATGAAACTCGGTACACATATAGATCTCATCGAGCCTGACAACTTTCAGGAAGTCGGCTATTCAAGGTTTTGTGAAAAGTGCATGCTTTTGAATTTGCAATACTACTCTTAGGATTTTAATGCAATTGCCACTAAATTCAGTCAAAATTATCTTAAGACACTAAGGATGCAATACTGCCATGGAATTTTTGATATCTTGAATGGTTTATCATTGCAATGCAACAAAATTATGGCGAGAAATGAGAAACAGGAAGTGTCTAATAACTTTTGCATACTTTGTATGATTTTGATCGAACGTCAACAGTTTGTTCATTGTATGATAAATGTAACTATTAGGAGATAAAGATCATAGCACCACCAACTGGCAGCAGGAAGTGTCATTTTCAAAATGCTTTAAAATCAGCCTCTTATTTGTACTCGATTTGCTTCGGACTTCATCAAAATAATGTCAAAACAAGGCAGATGTAAAAGTGCGAAGGGATTCTTGATATCTTTGAGCCCTTCAAACGCTCTCGGAGCAGTTCAGCTCATATATGTGAACAAACCAAGTGATCTCAGACACTCCCCTAAAAGGACCCAAAAGTGAACTGTACTCAGACCACGTCCGGAGGTGGTCTGAGTTCGGTTCATTTGTGGGTTCGTTTGTGATTTGAACCCACAAATGAGGTCCCGGTATGCATTGTATGGACCAACATAACAGTAATGCTTAAGCAGTTTATTATTTGTATATATTTTTATTAGGGCTGGTAAGCGATTAAATTTTTTAATGTAATTAATTACATGATGTGGCGATTAATTAATCTAATTAATCGCAAATTAATCGCACATCCAATTTGGCTGAGAAATTACTCCTAAAAGATAATTTCAAGTCATCGTTGTATAAAGCATCAAACAGACATTAAAAAAAAGTAGCTTCAGCAATAAATATTTTTTTATAAAATGTATTACATGTACTCTTTTGGACCATGAGGGTGAGTAAATGATGACACAATTGTCATTTTTGGGTGGGTGAACTATACCTTTAATAATTTATTTTATTAATTTTATTATTATTACTATGGAAATATGAAATAATTTCTTTAATGAAATAATACTCTAAATAATAAACTAAAACTGCCAGTAGGTGGTGGTAAATGTCTTAATGATTAAGTTTTTGAGTCATTTATTCATTCATTTGATTCGTTCAAATGGCTGTTTCATTCAGGAGTGAAGTAAATGGTTCTTTATGAATGGTCCATTGAATCATTAGGCTTGTTCCACTAGAAGCGGATCATCACCATCAGATCAATCGGTGTGTGACATCAAAGTACTGCAAGAGCTATAGAGAGCAGATGGCCCTTATGCTTTTGAATCACTCTCCCGGTCCTTTGATGTCATACACCGATCGGTCTGTGCAGAGCTGCTTTAAATCCAACGTGCCTAGTGCTCAAGAAACATTTCTGATTATTATGAATGTTGAAAACTGTTGTGCTGCTTCATATTTTTGTGGAAAATGTGATACCATTCAGTCTTGGGTAAGATTAAAAAATATAAATTAATATTTTTCTTCAACAATTTTGCATTAAATCAAAGATTATAGAATACAAAAAGGGACTTTGATTAAATTGATTTAAGTGACAGTAAAGATATTTACACTTATTACAAAGTACTTATATTTCAAATAAATGCTGTTCTTTAACTGAGAACCATTATACCAATAATAAAACCATTATTAATAATTGATCACAAATAATAACTGATAATTAAGCAGCAAATTAGGCAGCATTAGAATGATTTCTGAAGGGACACTGAAGACTGGAGTAATGATGCTGAAAATTCAGCTTTGATCACAGAAATAAATTACATTTTAAAACATCCTAAATAGAAAACCACTATTTTCAATGTAATATTTCATAATATTAGGCTATTGTTTTACTGTATTTTTGATCAAATAAATTCAATCTTCTTTCAAATAAATAAATAAATAAAAAGCCTTAATTATTTCAAACTTTTAACCACCAGTGTGTATATAAAATAGGCTAATGCATGTGAATTAATAAGCAAACTATATTTTTATTAGGCCTATAATATAAATCACTTTCCTATGCACAGCACTTGAAAGCAAAAGTATTCAGATTTACAATGTTCTAGAGTAAGATTGAGAATGTTTTTATAGATTTTTCAACATTTTCTTAGACACGTGAAATCACGGAAGAAAGCCAAAGATATACATTAACTCTTATCTCGTGTCTGCTGAAAACTGCATTATGTAGCCTACATTGTGACGATTCGAATAACGGCATTAAAATCTGAGAAATTTGAAAAGGCCAGTAGTAGTTTGCATTCCTGAAAATTAATGTCTGCTGTTTAACTAAACGGTTGGCAAATATTGCTGAATTGTCTCATCATGGGGCAGCCGTGGCCTAATGGATAGAGAGTTGGACTTGTAAACCGAAGGTCGTGGGTTTGAGTCTCAGGTCCAGCAGGGATTGTAGGTGGGGGGAGTGAATAACCAGCACTCTCTCCATCCTCAATACCACGACTGAGGTGAGACCCTTGAGCAAGGCACCGAACCCCCAACTGCCCCCCAGGCGCCGCAGCATTGGCTGCCCACTGCTCCGGGTGTGTGTTCACTACTGTGTGCGTGCACTTGGATGGGTTAAATGCAGAGGACAAACTCCGAGTATGGGTCACCATACTTGGCCACACACCACTTCCCTTTCTCTTTCCCTTACATCAGCTCGCATTCAAGTCACGCGCAGCTCAGCGTCTGTGAACGGTAAATCCCGCCTTCTACACTTTGATTGCCTATTTCAAACATTTTGACATTGACGAGCGCTTTTGAGCCACTGCACTGAGCCGGAGCACGTTAAATTAATTTGAATTTTTGAATGAAGTGGGCTGCGCGGCCCGGGCCATTAGTCTGGGTCGATGGAAGGATATACGTACATTTACTACAATCCATTTTTTAGATATATTACGCAAAGGGCCGGCCCACATTGTACAGCGGCCCACCGGGAAAACTCCCGGTGCTCCAGATGGCCAGTCCGCCACTGTCTGTCATTATACTATACTATAACTAAATATTGGATTCATTCTTTTTGTCAACTTGTTTTCTTTCATTTAGGACTGGTTTTGTGTTTCTATTTGTACCTGATTAATCGTAAGCCTTTTTTATCTGAGAGTAGGTACCTCGTTTTTTGAGTGAGAAAATCATTTTTTATGAATAATTTTCACAATATTAAACAAAAAATTATAAAAATTTGCACTGTTTCTCACACTAGTGTGCTTTAATGTTTAATCAGGAAGTTTGCTTTTAAATGCTTTTATTTTGTGTACAAAATTGCAAAAAGTCACACTTGTGGTGTTCCCGGTCAAAAATGACTAGACTCCAAACAATTGCTTATAAATCTCTCATTTTGCTATATTATCACCAAATATTGGATTCAATCTTTTTGGCAACTTGTTTTCTTTCATTTAGGACTGGTTTTGTGTTTCTATTTTCATCTGATTAATCGTAAGCCTCATTTATCTGAAAGTAGGCACCTCATTTTTTGAGTGAAAAAAGCATTTTTTATGAATAATTTTCACAATATGAGATGAAAAATTATGAAAATTTGCACTGTTTCTCACACTAGTGTGCTTCAATGTTTAATCAGGAAGTTTGCTTTTAAATGCTTTTATTTTGTACAAAATTGCACAAAGTCACACTTGTCAAAAATGGCCGGCTATTGAAAGTGAATGGGGAAGAATGAAAGTAAGAGAAACAACTAGTGTTCAGGAGCATGTTGTGCTTGCAAACAGAAAGGCGTTGGACCTGTGTATGTGTGGATGCATATATACTCACGCGAGTGAGTAAAGAGAAAAAAGTTTTCAAAAGCATCCCCCCCTCTGCTTGTTTCACAAATCGCACCCTGTATATATATATATATATATATATATATATATATATATGCAATAATAATATTATTTTTTTGTCTCTTAGAAATTGTAGCAAATTTGCTTAAAAGGGAATTGTATATAAATAATTACAATTAATTATGATTAATTACAATTATTTATATCGGCTGACAGTAATAACTGTAGCAGAATTAAATTGCCATCAACTGATCTGTTCGTCCAGCGAACATTCAGCGCAAGTTCATATCAACTCTAAGAAAGGATATTTTCTTGGCCACAGAAAATGCTTTCCTATTAATGCATTAGAGCATGTAGCAAGGGTCAAAATCGTAAAGGGACATTAATATGCAAGGCAGAATCAGAAACTCATGTAATTTGTGCACACAACTTTTATTAACTAAACACTAACGCAGACTAGTCTAACAAACAACAAACAAACTAACAAACAAACATACAATCCCTCATACATGGGGAAAGGGCTAATGAGAGTTGATGGATGAAACCATCGGGAAAGCCAGAGAATGCAGTTATGGAGAAAGTTATTTAACCACCTGAGTAAAACCATCAGCGCCGTTTATAACGGGGTCTATAACTTGTACTAATAACCTCTGTTTTGTTTAGTTAAATGTACAACACTTGCACTGCCTTCGGTCGGGTTGAGTGTCCGGCATGCAGTCTCAGATGAAAGTCTTAATGGTTTTAAAGTTTTGGACTCCCGATCACGTTCTTCCAGGTTGAAGAGTGATGAATTCCAAAGATGTTCTGAGGTAGAAATGTTCTTTCCAGGTAGAAAGTGGAAAAAAGCTAAGAAAGGGATCTGCTGAGATCCGAGGATCCTTGGTTGAATGGAAAGTCAAGGCCCTCAAGGCCTGGCACAAAAACTTAATTGTCCAGAAGAGTTCTAACTCACATCCTCATCTTCTCAGAATCTAACAGAACCGCAGACTGGTATGGGCGTCACTGATGTGAGAGCTTTATCTGCTATAGAGGTCACACCTCTGGGGTGTCAAAGAGCCAATGGGAGTCCTGAACTTTTGGAGGGAAAGTTTTATGACTCTTTGTCTCTGAGCATGGTAATTTGCATGGGGTTAATGCACAAACTACTTAAGATTCTTAGGACACTAATATGTTGCATAGGTATCAACATGTAATATTCACTCTCAATTAGATCATCCGAAGACGAATTGATAGAGACTAAACATGATACAACTAAAGTGATATTAACTAGTGATCTATCGTAAGCATGCATAGAACAGGATACAATACACAAGAACATATGCAAGAACAGTAATAATATACACAATGCCCTAAAGATATGTGTGCTCATTCAAAGAAGGGTTTTCTATGAATTAATTAGAGAAGAGTCCATTTTTATGGTCTTTTTCCTAATGGGAAAGGAAGTGAGTTGCCCTGCCCGCATTCCTTTGATCAATAAAAGAAGTGTTATCAGATGGGTTGCCATGGAACCAGAGGCCTGTTCTGCCTTTTTAGGTGTTAGATGCATTTTGGGGGAAGTGTCCACAGACCCTCATAGTTGTCCCTTTGGTTAGGTGAGGGGGATAAGAGATTATTTGTTAAATAACAAATAGTTGTGTGTCTGATTGGTCAAAAATGCTACAAAACGCACATTTGACATTGAGTTGACAGTAGTAGTTTGAATTAGGATGCAGATGTAAATTTATGTTCATTATCAAAATCAGTAACATCTGTAAAAAATTGCAACAACCTCCTTTTTTATATGGTGAAATTTAATTTTTCTGACTGTTTGAGGTTTATTAAAATTAATCATTGTTCTTCCATAGTAGCATACATTCATCATGATAACCAGAGTTAAAACCACACATATAGTACCTCAATACTGTGGTAAAAATGCAAATATATGGTTTCTAGGTAGCCTATTTATATGTAAAACAGTAATCTAAATACATTTATTATAAATGCACAAATGCTAGCCTAAAGCTTAATCACAAATATACTGTAATTACATTCCATTACTCCTTTAATACATTTAATACACGTCTACATTAATATAATAAATTTGATATAAATACCCCACATTTCTGCCACAATACCATGGTGCTGCAGTTAGTGTTACTACAGTAAATCCATTGTAAATGATGGTGATTTGTAGATTGAAAAGCCTTCTGACTGCATTGTTGCATACAGTGTTTTTCTGCTGTTTGTCAGCGCTGTTTTATCTGGATTTAAACTAGTTTATATCAGTTGACTGATATCGACTGATACTAGTTTATATCAGTCATTTGTGTTCTTCGCTGAATTCAAGCGCTTCTCACCGGATCTCACAGCGCTGTTTAGTGGTTGTGTGATCGGTGAGTAAACACATCTGCTCTAGTCAGCTCGCTCTGCGCCGCGCTGTTGTTTGAACTGAGCGGATATGATCCGTGTGGCGCGGTTCAAATGAGTAACGCTGTTTTGTTCCGCTTTTGCCGCATAAACATTAAATTGAATATTTATCGAACTTGGTTTATCGAGGAAAATTATATCACTATATAATTATAGTTGTCGTTTTATCGCCCAGCCCTACCTCAAAGTATATCTGCTCCCGCGCCCCGGCTGTGAACTCTGGCCCCCCAGGTTGGGAACCACTGATCTACACAAACCATTGTACTTGGACCCAGATGATGGCCTTGAGTTAAACCGTATTGTTTCAGTTACCTTCTGTGTCCTTTCCCACAACACTTCGGTGACAGGACTTTGAAATAAAAAACAGGGAAAACAATAAAAGGCATGACTTATTTCGCATACAGCTGGCCAACTCTATCCAAGCTGTTGTCATAGCCTAGTAGGCTTTTTTATTAGAATAGAAAATAGCAAGGGTCCATAGAAAAATATTATGAAAACTATTACTGTTGTACTTTTTTTTTTTTGCAGCAGGGCAGCTCAAGAATGCCGGACACACAAGTACACTGGCTCTTTTGCCCCAAGGTTGCGCAAACGGGCTTTGCCAAGCCAACATCAAAGTTTGTCTTCGAACTTTAGCTTCTAGTTATGTTGGCTTGGCACAAGCCAACATATTGTTATGCTATTTAAACTTCTTATTATTATGTTGGCTTGGCACAAGCCAACATATTGTTATGCTATTTAAACTTCTTATTATTATTTTTCTTCTGAGCCAAATTACCAAATGCTACTCCTTCTAGGGCTTTAAAGCCACACGCCCCAAATTCGGCAGAGACCTGGGCCCTGGTGTCTAGTTTGTTGCTATATCTTTTCAGACTGATCAGACTTACAGTTTTTATTATTAATTATTCAAAAAAATTTCCCATAGACTTACATTGGCTGAGAAAAATTGTGCCCCTAGAGGAGCAATTCCCCTAGGGCGGAGCCGAATGACTCGATCATTTTCACTTTTACATCGGTTAAAAATACAAATAAAAATATCAGTTTCATTCACACTGATAAGCTAAATCAATATATCTGATTATAATCAGGTCAGGGCTCATTAATAATGACTCTCTGGCAAGAGAACAGTGTGGAAGGCGACAGAACTCTCACCGCACTGATCAGCCAGTGCAGTCCGAACGTGCTCACAACAACAGCATTTATTCGTGTTTTAGAGCCTTTTAAAATAAAATATTCCAGCGACTGCATGCAATCCACCCATTAGAACAAAACAAGAGCTAAATCCAGGTGTTTGTGATCTGTTTTAGTGTGAAACTTAAGTCAGTCTGTGTCAGGGACGTGCAGAGAGTTCCTCAGGGGCAGGGGATAAAATGTAAATTAGGGGCAATGTAAAAAATAAATAAATAAATAATGTCAAAAGTTTGGATACATTACTATTTATATTTTAGTTTATTATAGTTTTGCAAGAAGTTATTTATGGTCATCAAGCCTGCATTTATTTGATCAAATTAAAATACATTTTATGCAATTCTGATTTATTATCAATATTGGAAACCTGTGATACTTTTTTCAGGATTCTTTGATTAATAAAAAGTTACAAAAGCACAGCATTTATTTAAAATATAACTTTTGTAACAATATATGTTGAAAAGCTTGATGTCAGTATTTTTTTTTTTTTTTGAAAGAAGTTAGTTTTCATTCAGCAAAGATTTGCTAAATTGATAGAAACAGTGATCGTAAAGATTGATATTGTTTGAAAACATCTCTTTTCTATAAATGCTGTTGTTTTTATTTTTTATTTATCAGTGAACCCCAAAGAAGTATCATGGGTTCCAAAAAATAAAAATAAATAAAAAATAAATATATAAAAAAATAAGCAGCACAACTGTTTCCAATATTGATAATAAATCAGCATGTTAGAATGATTTTTGAGGGATTATGCACTGAAGACTGGAGTAATGATGCTGAAAATTTAGCTTTGATCACAGAAATATATGATATTTTAAAGTATATTAAAATAGATAAACACTTTTAAATTGTAAAAATATTTCACAATATTACATTTTTTCTGTATTTTTGATCAAATAAATGCAGGTTCGATGAGCATAAGACATTTTCATAATGCTGCATAATTATCAAAAAATGGTGTTGCAGTCCCTTGGATCCGAGAGCCTCAACTGATGCATGAAGTTTCCTTAAATTCACCACAATGACAATGCGATGTACTCAAACGGCATCTTTATTCTGTACGTCTTGAAGCGACTCACAACACCCCACAGCATCATGAAAACTGTTTTAACACATACAAATGACAAGCTAAGACAAGATTCAAGCATAAACTCGTAAACATGTTGAATTGCATAAACATCACAAATAAGCATCACAATAGATTACATTACAAACATTCAAATATTTCTTTAATTACAATTAACATACCTCGCTACGCTCACCAAGGAATGCAAATCAAACATGATAATCCTTTCGTCATTGTCAGACGTGCGTCAAATTAACTTCAAAGTGATACGAGATATAAAATCCACATTAAAACAATATAGGCTCAAACAATCAGCGTCTCACATTCACGT